>OY757904.1:87469104-87626604 GCA_963585895.1 Sepioteuthis lessoniana | reverse complement strand
ATATATATATATATATATATATATATTACATGCGCGCACGCGCATACATACATACACACACGCACGCACACAGACACACACACACGTATATATATATATATATATATATATATATATATATATATATATATATATATATATATATATATATATATATATATATGGATAAGGAAAAGAACAGACGGAATATATATGAAATATTTCCAGACAACTTTCTTTCATAATAAAAGTAACCTGGTTGTAAATGTTTTATCTATCCTTATCATATCGTGGTTCTATGTATGTATGTATGTATGTATGTATGTATGTATGTATGTATTATAACTTATCTTAAATAGAGTTAAACAAATTAACAATTCTATAAATAGATAAAACGGGTAGAAAAAGAATAAAGTAATAATAAATATTAATTTGTTTAGAATAAATTATCATAAATTCAAATAAAGTGGGAGTTGTGCCCCTTGAAAAATTGAATTAAGAAAGATAATTAGTTTTTGCGGAGAAAAAAATTGTACAGGAAAAATATTTACGACAGTTTTAAAGGTTGTTAGTTCGGGGAAAATATTGAGACAGAAAGATATCAGGAGTTATTTTCCAGAAGAAATGTCTTTGAAATTTGCTTTTTTTTCCAGAAGAAATGTCTTTGAAATTTGCTTTTTTTCTTTCCCGGGTGAGACCCACCCGGGAAAGAAAAAAAGCAAATTTCTTTAGCGTTTATTCATTTATTTATTCATTTATTGTTCCTTGTGTGTGTTTAAAAAACGGACATTTGCCGTCATTGAAAATCAAAAAGTGAGTTTTTCTTCCCCAAAAATAAAATAGTATTTTTCTGGAACATTTATGTTATTGCTTACTTATAAGTTTATCTCGCATATTGAAATAAGTTGTTTAATGAAATAATAATTTCAAATTTAGCTGTCTTCTCAATTTTCTGGAGTCTTGATATGCATCGAAAATTATCACTTTTATGAATTATGTCATTACAGTTTATCTCGTTTTAGTTTTTTGTTTTTAGTCTGTTTGTTTGTTTGTTTGTTTGTTTGTTTAGTTTTTTGTTAAAAAACGATCAGTTTGCAGTCTTTATTTACCACTTCTGCTATGATAACTTCATGAAGAAAAGATTTGATTTTTATAATTTGAAGTTCAAGCTGTAGCACTTCGTGTCAGAATCTCTCTCTCTCTCTCTCTCTCTCTCTCTCTCTCTCTCTCTCTCTCTCTCTCTCAATATATATACACTCCACACATACACATAAAATCTATCACTCACTAGATAGATAGATAGATAGATGTTCGTTCTTTATTTTTCTAAAAATGCTTCATTTGTTTGAGCAATGTGGGAACCATAAACGAATTGTCGAGTTCTACTTACTCAATGACTTCCACTGTACAGAAGTTTATGTTTTATAACTTTTAAAACAGCTTATAATTGTTAACTGGACATTGTTTGCCCCTTAAAATAAGAAAAATCTAAGAAAGTCCTTATTTTGTTCGATGTTTATTTTTTTTATTTCATTTTATTTTATTTTCTCGGTTTTATTTTCAGTTTCTTTCAATCATTCACCGGGTCATTCACCCAAGACCTAGGGTGGGGGAAGATGTTGATAATACGCATTCTATGTATTTATGCTTTTTACTGACTCTTTTGGGGTATTTTTCAATCACATTGCTATTACTCTCCGAGTAAGAAGATGAGGAGTTTCACACAGTGCAATTTTTTGTATTTAATATAGACTGAGGCTGCCTGGAATCTTATTGTGTCTCTTTCTTGATCATACCCAGAGCTCCCACGATTACTGGCATGGTGGTAATTTTTAGGTGTCATATGTTTTCAATTTCTATTTCCAAGTCTTTATTTTCACTAATTCGATAATATTCTTTGATTGATGTATTAATATCTATTAGCAATGACAAATCAAATAGAAGTCTGTAACCACTATATCTGATCTGCTGTTCTTTATTTTTCTATTAGTTTGGATTACGAAATCCACAGAATAGCGGCTGTCTTTGTTTCAGTCATTGGTTCTAATTGTTTTTTATATTATTTTTACAATCCAATATCCCATAGCATTTCCAATGAATGTAACCTCCCATATTTCATTGGTGTTAGGATTGGGCGACCAGACACTAAGTTGTCAATTGATTAAGTTTATTGTTTGCGCAATCTGTATTTTGGGTTTGATCCGTTTTTTCTAATGTTTGCTTCATAGTTTCAGTTGGTAGGCGCTGGTTCTGTGTCTCTATTATTAACCCATCTGTTTCTGCCTTCAGAGCAGCAATTCTTAGGCATTGGTTAGTGTTTATGTCTATATCAGTATTTCTTGTTCTTTGTGCGTACCGTCCATGTGGGCGTCTATTTTTCCAGGCGTTTTTTTTTAATTTAGTCCTTATGTTTTTGCTTCTTTGTTTATGCCTTTTTTCTCTCTCTATTGGTTTAGATTTTATGCCCCTTTCTTTCGGTGTGAGATAGAGTTGATTAGCAAATGTATTACTCACTTTACAAATGCAACAGGTTTTCTTGAAATTTTTCTCTGTGTGTAGCATTTAGTCAGTTGTAGAGTCAAAGTATTTTTAAATACTACAGAGGGTTTTTTTTTTGTACATCATTTCTAGTTGGATTAATCCTCTTCCACCATTTTCTCTCTTGATAGAGAGACCTTCTGTATCTGTTCTTGGGTGATGCATTATATATATATATATATATATATATATATATATATATATATATATATATATATATATATATATATATATATATATATATATATATATAGCGAGTATTTAGGCAGCTGATTTTCTTTTCGGCATCGATTTTTAAAAGGATAGACATTTGTTGAGTTAAGTTTTTTTTATCATTTCTTTTTTTTTTAGGTGACAACAAGGTTAACAATTTTAAACTTTTTGAAGTATATTATGAATGTTAGACGTTTATACCTATTCAGAGGGGATTTTTATTCTTACGTATAATGATTCATCATGTTTACTGTTAAAATGCATTTAGATACAGTAAAAGATATTAGGTTTTTTTAAGGTTATTGTTTTAATTAATTTTAACGGAAGTCTGCATCGACATTTTTATTTGTTTATCAATGGTCAGGAAATCTATTATCAATTAGGGTTTTCTTATTGTCACTCAATTCTTTGTAGAATAGTGTATGTGAGGAGGAGATAAGTTTGGCTCAATTAATCAAGTTTATTATTATTTTTTATTACTTTTATCTCATGCCTTTGCGAGTGTTCCCTATGGTAATTAAGAAGGTAGAAGTTATTGCAAGTGAAGGTTTTTTATAAACTGAGAGAGTGAATTTAGAAGTATTGGAGTCAACAAGAATATCAAGGAAGGCGATTTTATCATTGATGTCCAGTTCATAAGATAACTAAAAAACGGAGTTGCGCTCAATAACTTCCTTTAGGCTTTTTATTTCATCGAGGTTTTTTTATAAGTATAAGATGTATCGGACATTTTTATAAGTATAAGATGTATCGGACATTCATCTTAGGATTAGCTACATGTTGATGATCTTGTCTTTTAAACGGACCATGAAATAATTAGAAAAAACAAGGACTTAATGGAGAGCTCATCGATATACCGTCAGTCTGTGATTACCTTGATAACGACTTGTGTTGAACAAGTTTACATAAAATAACATTTTTAATTTTAGGAAATAGCGGTGAGGGATTTTTGGATACATTGTCTATAATTATATCAATAGTTTCTTTGACATTACGTCAGTGAAGATACTATTCACGTCAAGAGAGGCTAAGAGAGGCCATTGTTCGTTCTATTAGAGTGTAAGATCTGTAGAAATTTGTCTGTGGGACTCAAAGTATATTTAGCTGGTAAATATGGTAAGATCAGTTGGTAAATAGTTTTTAATAATTCATACGGGAGTGGGAAGTTGGAAAATAATCGGGCGCAAGAGAGACCTAAGTAACTTGTATGATAATCATCCAAAATTTTGTGGAGTTTCATAAAACCTATTCCGACATTATAAGCGGTAATGAGCTAGTTGGCATGTTTCTTCACAAGATAAGTGATGTTCATATTATTTTTTAATATATTGTGATCATTAAGGATTGGTTGTAATTTGGAATTATATTCTGACGATTTAAAATGACGAATGTGTTAGTTTTATCACTATTTCTTACTACAATTTGTGTTATTACGGAGATCTTTAGCGGCTTGAGTTATTGTGTTAGAATGTTTCAGTTGTACCTTCTTCTTATGCCTTCAGCTTTCAGCGAGTCAGGATGGCAGGGTTGAGCCGTAATTTCTTTTTCATTCACTAGTTGTGAAATTCTTTGATTCAGTATCTCAATTTCTGTCTTTTTTTATTGATGTTATATATATATATATATATATATATATATATATATATATATATATATATATATATATATATACGCGTGTGCGTAGATTTATTTGTATACATGGGCGTGCATTTATGGCCTTCTGATGTGAATAATTACCAATTAAAATTCTAATAAAAACAAAATGTTTCACTGCATTAACTCTTTCCCTCTCTCACACACACGCACGCACATACATACATATACAAATACACTCGCACCCACATACTCGCACGCACACACACATATGGATAATTATAATTACTAAACACAACTGGGAAAGTTCGGATGATCATGCAATCGTTACGAAATCACAAAGAAATGGGATACGTTCCAACAATGTGGAGGTAGAATAATACCATGACGTTAGAAAACAATGCAGAGTTATCTCAAGAAAATTCGTTTCTTGCGTCGGTAATAACGTAAATCTTATACACAGATTATAAACTGATTGAAAGAATTCAAAGTCAGAAGTTCTTAACAATACACATGATTTCTATGGTTATTAGTATGCGATACCAGCTTAAAGAATTAATCGTTGAACTTGAACTACGTAAAAGATCATCTCGACTTTTCAGTGACATTATCATCATGTCAAATAATCCAAATTAGCATCACCGAATTAATGATTCATTATTGGGATCTAGTACACTCAATTTGTACGTGAATTTCGCGGAAATTCTCATCTCATTCATGTTCAGTCTTATTTTGTCAATTATATCAAATCTTACTGAACGAATAAAAGTTTTATAACGGAAAAATTGTGAATACAAAATACAAAGGTTTAAATAGGTTTACAGACTTTTTTCGCTTGGGCACTTGTATTGATAGTATACACATGAAACTCTAGTCCCCTTCGAAGTAATCTCATTCGGCTGCAATGCACTTGTACTGTTCCAACAACTTCTTGAAAACCCCACGGAAGTCCTCTTGTGTGAGCGTGTCAATGACCTTCGTCACAGCCTCTTTCATCTCAATTGTTTCATAACGACAGCCTCTAAGTTTTTCCTTGAGCTTAGGGAATAAGCAAAAGTCACAGGGAGCAAGATCTGGACTATGGGAAGGGTATAGAACTGTCTTGATACCCATCTTGGTCAAATAGTCTGTGACCACGATGGAGTTGTGGACTGGTGCATTGTCCTGGTGGAAATGCCACTGATCCGATTTGAAGAGTGCTGGTCTCTTCCGACGGAATCTCTCGCTGAACTCCTATAAAACCTTAACATAGTATTCCTTGTTGACTGTCTGTCCATTCGGAACCCAGTGCATGTAGATCATGCCAGTGCAGTCAAAAAAGGGGATCATCAAAAGTTTGTGTCAAGCCTTCTTGGGTCTGGGAGAGCCAGCATGCTTCCACTGGGAACTCTGTCTCTTGGTCTCTGGGTCATAGCAGTAGATCCAGTTTTCATCGCTGGTCACCAGAGCATCAAGAACCGCAGGATCTGAATTGATCAGCTCGACCATCTCCCTGCTGTCATGACAACGTCTTTCTTTCAGAACTTCTCTAAGCACCTTTGGGACAAACTTCACGCAAATCTTCCACATTTTCAGTTCCTCGCGAATAATTGTGTGTATAGTTTCCACACTGACATCAAACTGTGTACTTATTGTTTCTATGGACACACGACGGTCTTTATCCATGAAATTCTTTATTTGGCCAATCAACACTGGTGTTCTGACTTCCTTACTCTTCCCACACCTCTCATCATCCCTCACAGACTCCCTGCTCTCCTTGAATCTCTAATGCCACTCAAAAAACTGATGCTCGATTCATGCAAGATGCTCCAAAAGCAGTCTGAAGCATTCCATACGTTTCTGTGGCATTTTTTCCATGTTTAAAACAGAATTTTATTGCATATCGTTCTTCTAAAGTGTCCTCACGTCCAGATTGTATTTTTGAAATTCACCAGTAGTGACAATCAGGATTTAGTAGGGTGTATTTCAATTGCTGCTGTAGCTGTTGATTTGAAGCTGAAATCATAAAATTGCTCAGTCATCTCATAAGATGTATAGCAATAACATAGTGAATTCTCAAGAGTCTACGACAATTTTAAATGCCTGTACAAAAAAGTCTTGAAACTTATTGAATACACCATGTGCTCTTCTATTACATAATGTTTCCACTCCAATTTATAGAAATTTGTCTGAATGTGAGAATTACGAAACTGTCGTCGAAATTTTAGAGACCATGTTAGTCAAGAAAAAGAATATCGTTTTTGCTAGACTCTTATTCGCTACCAGTCGCCAACACCCAGAAGAAAGCCTTGAACAGTATCTTCAGATTCTAAAAACATTAAGTCTCATAAGATGTATAACATCCTGAATTTTCACGAGTCTATGACAATTGTAAATGCCTGTACAAAAAAAGTCTGGAAACTTATTGGAGGTTCCTCGTATTATTTTATTTGTCTGCATCTCAACCGGACATTACTCCAAAATGACAAAAAACGCATACACAAAAATAAATACACACACACACACACACACACACATATATATATATATATATATATATATATATATATATACTAGCTACTGTAGCCATACTGAGTAAAGGGCTAAATTGGTAAAATTTTCGATTTACTAAACAATGTCGATTTGTTTCATAATAAGTATACATACTGAATACTTAGAAATGGTACTTTTTATTAAGAAAAATTACCTTAAAAGAAAAAAAATTGACATATTATATTTGATAGCTAAAGTGAAAATTTCACGAAAATCCAGAATTTTTAAAAAAATATGTGTGTGCGTGTGTGTGTGTGTGTATTCATTAGAAAGTAATAATTATTAAATTATTCTTCTTCTGCTGATGGAACTAGTGATCACTTGATTTATTCCTTTTCCGTTATTTTATTGTATGGGAAGTTCTGCTGATAAAGGAAACTCAATTGTTTTCGAGTTTCAATAATGTCTTTTATTAATCAACAGTGGCACTAATTTGTTAAACCATTTGTAAAATTTATTGTAGCTGGTCAACTTCAGGATTTCTTTAAATACACATCCTTTCTGAGATCATCCTTACTTCTTCAGTCCGTGTGGTGCATCCATAAAGTAGTACTGAAATAGCCACGGTTTAGAAGAAATTACGTTTTATGCTATGATCGATAACCTATCAATAGCGGTCGACGCCTTCCCTACGTTGATATTGCTTAAAATATTGCTCTTGAGGTATGTGAACTGGTATACTAATTTTAAAGGCTTGCCTCTACTTTCATAGTATTTAATCTAGGCTGATTATAAGCACATTTTGTGCCAATGTATCTCTTTTGCATTTGCTTCGAGATAATTTTCCTTCCGATTACTTCTTTTACTACCTGCCGTGCTAATCATGGTTTTATTGATTTGGTCTTAAATGTATTGTAGTTGTTCTTTTTTCGATGTTTTAGTTGGTTCTCTCCCTGAGATTTCTTGAGGTTCTCCACATCGGCATATGTTAGGTTTCCTATATTAAGTAAGGATGCTGTTTTCTTGTTCTCATTTTCCCGGTCTGCAATTGCCAACCAGAGAACTCCACATTTGGCTTTTGGTTTGGTTGGTATGCACTCTCAGCTGCTGCTTCAATATGGGTACTAACAAAGTTTTCTCCTTCGTCATTTGGAGTATGTCTTTCAGTTGTCTCCTGAAGAGTATCAAACTTGTTTCTAACACTTACCGTATATTGATTGCTTATATTAGATCTGTGGTTGACACTGAGTAAAGAGGTAAGTCAGTATGTCTCTTAACTCAACTTGTATCAAAGAGATGGGAATGAGAGATCAATGCCACGCTTTGAGTGGAGTAAGAAAACTCAGGAACCTCAATTGAGATTTACTCGTAGGATAGAAGATTCACTTTATTTTCGAGGATGGACAGGCACAGGAGGACTTTACCATTCTTTCAGCATTTGGTGATTATCACAGAAGTTTCCTTGCTAGTTGGACGCAGCATAAAGGTGAATGATGATATTGTTATCACTGGTGCAACGGGCCAGTTTCTGATTCAAGTCATCCTCAATTAGATTGCAGCAAAGTGCTTCTACTGAGTTTCATATAACAAAAGTTTAATATTCATATTCGATGTTCACATTTCATGTATTATTACGGAGTGGGAAAAATGTTCGTAAAATAATTACTTAAAAGATTTAAATTAAAGTGACAAAAACTAAGGATTCAAAGCAAGCTTCCAGATTTACTGTGAAACCATTGTTTATACAATGGTTTCACAGTACTGAGAAGCAATCAAATCATTTCAATCCGCAGGTGAGTTTGCACCTAGAATCAGGTGAGTTTGCACCTAGAATCAAATTACTGAGAAGCAATCAAATCATTTCAATCCGCAAGTGAGTTTGCACCTAGAATCTGTTATGAAAATTGTCAAATATATAATCGGCAATTAATAATACGACTTTTGAAAATCTTAGGTGAAAATACAAGAGCCGATCATACATTTTTATTATACTACTACAACTCAGAGAGGCTATATTGTCATAGTATTCTGTATCTGTATTTACAGAGTTTTAACCAAATTGACGAATTCACCTGACATATTTAAAGTTGAATGTTTAAATAGTAAGTGTAGGTTATGCGATGACAAAGACAAAACGATTAATAAGCGAAGGCAGCAACCAAGTGCAAAAGAATTATAAGACGAGATACGACTGGATTAGAAAGGTGATCGATTGGAAACTGTGCAAGAAACTGAAATTTGACCATACTACCGAATAATATATGCCAAAACCAGAATTCATCTTAGAGAACGAGACGCATAAAATTCTCTGGGATTTTGAGATTAAAACAGATTACCTAATCCCAGTCCAAAAAGACAGACCTTGTCATAATTAACAAATAGAAAAAATAGAAAAATAAAAAAAAGAAAGAGAAATAACAGAATAGATTGTGCTGTCCCCTGCAAACCACAAAATGAAAATAAAAGAAAGAGTAAAGAGTAAAAGAAAGAGTAGAGAGTACTTAGACCTTGTCTGAGAAGTAAGAAAGCGGTAGAACATGAGGATGACAGTTATAACAATTTTAATGAGCGCGCTTGGAACGTTGAAAATGGGACTGGAGGAGTTGGAAATCCGAGAACGAATCGAGACCATCCAAACTACAGCATTGTTGAGATTGTTCAGAATGCTGAGACGAGCCCTTGAGACTTAAGGAGATTTGTTCTCACTTGGTCTCCAGTAAAAAGACTTCAGGAGACTTGCTGTCACTCAATCTCCAGTGAAAGACCATCAGCTAACGCTGATGTGAAAAACTTTAATGAGTAAATAATAATAATAATAATAATAATAATAATACGACCTTGCTAAGGAATTGAAAAACTGTTGAACGTGAAAGTAAAGATCATACCTAATGTAATTGGTGCTCTTGGCATAGTCACCGAAGGATTGATAAAGGGACTGGAGGACTTAGAAATAAGAGGAGTAGAAGACCATCCAAACTACTGCATTATTAAGGTCGGCCAGAGTACTGAGGAGAGTCCAGGAGACTTACTGTCGCTCAATCTCTTGTCAAAGACCATCAGCTAACACTGATGTGAAAACCGCTCAAGAATTAGATGAAAATTATAATAATAAAAGCAATTAACAATCTTATGACATTTATAGCTATACAAAATAGAATACATCGTCTGAACTGGCTGTATGTGTGTCGGTTTTAAGTTTACTTTAGAAACTTAGTGAAATGTTGGAGTCATTCACTGATGAGTGCATAGGTATGTGTTTTAAAGTTTTCTCTTGGCCGACCGCGATCAAAATTGTGTGTGAGTGCTTTGCCACTCTCAATGGGCATCGATCCATTCTCTCCCTCGTCCAATTAACTCGAGACATAAAATAACAGTTTATCATATGGATATATAATCCAAATCTCTTCTCCGAATATTAGCTATTGTTCAAAATTAGTTCAAGGGTCATTTCGTCTACATTTACTGACTCAAAAGAATATTCGAATATTGCCATCCCATCTTGCTGTCAGTTCTGGCCGACTTCGAAATAACAATACGGTTTGACCACTCGCTATATGGAGTCACACCTGCTCTTCTAAAAAATTAACCAGTTCTCTGAAAAAACTACAAAATTCTGATTTTTCACATTAACTCAATCCAGTCAGCCCTGAAGGAAGTAATTGCTATGATATTCTAAAAAGCAAGTTAACTCTTTTACTTTACAATTAGTTACCTTTGTCACAGCGATACTAATTGTATTCAGAGCCACAAGAACAATCTCTAAAGGTGTATAAAAGAGACTTAAAGAATTTGATATCAGAGAAAATACCAAGACCATCCCGACCGAAACACTGTTAAAATCAGCTAGAAAGAATGCACAAAGACATACCAACAACTGGGTGCAAAGGAACCAAAACAATCTTGGAGTAAAATATGGAAATGGAAAAAATATGATAGAAAAACAGAATGGAATAATAGCTTAGAAAATGAGTTACAAGGACTCGATGAAGGCTCTAAGGCAGGAATACACTTGGATTCGCTCAGAGTAACACTCAAAAAAGTACCGCACCGATTAACGTCAGACGATAATTGCATACATGGATTCTAATTTTAAAAATTTACTTCTATCAACGACTGACAGACTCTTGAAATGAGTGGATGCTTTAAAAAAATAGATACTCGAATGGATGACTAAAGGAAAAACCACCCTGACCCCAAAAGACCCACAAAACAGAAGTTCCCCGACAACTATTAACCGATAACGCGTTTATCTATGATGTGAAAAATACTAACTGCACAGATAGGGAGGAGACTTATTACTCAATAGTAAGACATGGACTGTTTCAGAAAGGATGCCAAAAGGGAACTAGAGAAACAGGGAATCTACTGTACATTGATCAACACATTTTCAAGGAGAAAAAACGAGACAAGAAAATGGAGATATGGCGTGGTTTGACTACAAAAAGTTCTACAATACGGTCCCGAAAAGATACCCGACGAAGTCACAAACTTTACGGAAATCATGAAAAACTGGTAAGTGAAATTGACAGCAGGAGGGAGAGCTTTACCTGAGGTGAAAATCCCGGGAGATGCATTGTCGCCATTAATATTTGTAATAGCGATGATACCATACAGTTACATACTCAAAAATTCACAGGTGGATACAAATTTACTAAATCGCAAGAAAAGGTCAACTACCAAATGTATATAGATGACATCAAGCTGTTTGCAAAAAAATGCAAAAGAATCGGAGACTCTAATCCAACCAATAAGACTTTAAAGTCAGGATGGAATAGAAAAAATGTACTTTATTAATAATGAGAAACGGAAAAAGGCAATTAAAGGAAGGAACAGAACTATCAAATCAAGAAAAAATCAAAACTTTCGGAGAAACGAATACCATCAAATACATGATGATGAAAGAAAATATTTAAAAAAGCAAACGAGTAAACTTCTCGAAACCAAACACTGTAAGATACTCAGAACCATTCTTGAAATTGACGAGAGAAGAACTTCAACAAATAGACCAGAGAACAAGAAAGCTAATAACGATGCATAACGCCTGATAACGGAGAGAATACATAGATTGATTATATGTGTCAAGTAAAGAAAGAGGAAGATGAATCGCCAACATTGAAGAGGCATCAATACTCGAAGACTTCATAAAAAAGTAACGAAAGATTGATTACAGCGACCAGAAACAGCACAGACAACATTAATAGAACAACAATTACTAGAAAACAGAAATAGGAAGAAAAACAATTTTACTGATATTTCAAGTGACAAACTGGCGAAATCTTACACGAGAAGACCAAAACGTGGCTAAGAAAGAGAAACCTTAAGAGAGAAACAGAATTTCTTCGAATAGCTGCACGAAACAACGCCATAAGAATCTACTATACTAAAGCAAAAATATGTGGGTTATAGAAACGAAACTATCAATCAAATAATAAGCGAATGCAACAAATTAGCTCAAAAAGATTAAAAGACTAGATACGACTGGGTTGGGAAGATGATCCACAGTGAATTGTGCAAGAAATTGAAATCTGACCAAACTACCAAATGATATATGCACAACCCAAAATACGTCTTGGAGGATGAGACGCACAAAATTCTCTGGGATTTTGTGGTACAAACATATCAGCTAATCCAAACCTATTGATAGTTAGCAAAAAAATAGCAGAATAGTGGACTTTGCTGTCCCGGCGGACTAAAAAGAAAACCTAAAGAAACGAACTGACAGATAAATACTTTGACCTTACCAGAGAACTAAACAAAGCTATTGAACATGAAGGTGACAATGACACCAATTGTAATTGGTGAACTTAGAACAAACACATAAGGCTGGGTAAGGGGTCTGGAAGCTTTGGAAATTAAAGGACGAGCGGAGACCTTCCAGACTACAGTATTGTTAAGATCGGCTAGAAAACGGAGAAGACTCTAAGAGACTTGAAGAGACTTGCTGTCACTCGTGCTCCAGTGAAAAACCATCAGCAAGCTCTGGGATGAAAAACTCACAGTGAATAATAATAATAATAATAATAATAATAATAATAATAATAATAATAATAAGAAGAAGAAGAAGAAGAAGAAGAAGAAGAAGAAGAAGAAGAAGAAGAAGAAGAAGAAGAAGAAGAAGAAGAAGAATATAGAAAATTAAAGAGAATTATGTCCGAAAAAAAGGTCAGATTGGAGAACTGTCAAAGCAGAAACAGAAAAAATAATCGAATTATCAATATATATCTCAACGAACAACATCATGAAATTAAATGAACTAATTTATGCAAGAGCGAAATAAGTCTGTGAAAACTCGGTGTCTCCCGAAAGTACACGAATAGAAACTCAAAACCTGGATGGGAAATTCGACTAGAAACGCTGATAAGAAGCAAAACAGAGTTGGAATACTGGAACATGTTAGGACGAAATGGAAAAGCAACACAAGTAAAATAAACAATACAACTCAAGGAAGGTATTGACGAAGGAAGACTAAAAAGATATCGAGACAGAATAAAACAATATAGACAAAGCAGGACATTTCATAAAAACGAAAATATTCTACCAACAAGAAGGGGTAGAATGAACGTACACATGACATCAATCAGATGACAAGGAAACAAAATAATTTTGGAGCAAAATATGGCAACGAAGAGAACATAACAGAAAAGCCGAATTGATAAGCAACATGGGAAAAGAGTTACAAGGACTCGAAGAAGGACCGAAGGCGAAAATACACCTCGATTCACTCTGAGTAAGATTCCAAAAGTCCCAATTTGGAAAACGCCGAGCCATGATGGTATACATGGATACTGGTTTTAAAAAATTCACTTCCATATACGACAAACTGGCTCTTGAAATGAAGAAACACACATACCTACATGAATAATATAAGGAAAGACCGCACTGATCCATGAAGACCTCCAAAAATGAATCGCTCCCCAACAACTACAGACACATTCGCTAATAAGCTGCGGAGTGTTCCCCGAGGAATAGAAAGGATGCCATTAGTAAAGCCGAGGAACAGAAGAGCTACTATACATTGATCAACACAAGGAGAGCAAAACGAAAACGAAAAACTCTAGCTATATCGTGGATTGACTATAAAAACGCATATGATATGGTCCTGAAAAGCTGGAAAATAGACGGTCTCAAAATGTTCAAGATATCTGACGACGTCATAAAGTTTATCGAAATCACTACGGAAAATTAGAAAGTGGAACTAACAGCAGGAAGAAAAAGCTTAATTGATATGAAAATCCAGAGGAATATAGGGAGATGCGCTATCACCATTCCTATTTGCGATTATACACATACTCAGAAAATACTCAGGTGGATACAAACTTCATAAATCGCTAAAAAAATAAACTGTTTTCCAAAAATGAAAAAGAATTGGAAATACAGGTAGTGCTGATATGCAGTGAAAATATTTGGATGGAATTTGGCATAGAAAATGTGCTATACCAACGAGGAAAAGTGGAAAACGACAAATGACGGAAGGAATAGAACTACTAAATCAAGAAAAAGTAAGAAAAGTCCAAGAAAAGAAATATTACAAACACTAGCGAGTATTTGAAGCGGACACCATCAAACAAGCAAAAATGAAAGAAAAATAAAGAAAACAATACCTCAAGAGAAGGAGAAAACTACTCGAAACCAAAGTACATAGCAGAAATCTCATCAAAGGGATAAATACCAGTGCTGTCCCCTCGTAAGATACTCGGGACTACTCTTAATATATACGAGAGAACATCAACAAATGAACAAGAGAACAAGAAAACCCATGACGATACATAATGCCTTACATCGCAGAGATTACATCGACAGAGTATGTGTTAAGAAAATTAGGAGGAAGAGGACTTGTTAGCATTCAAGATAGCGTCGTTGCATCGATAAAACGACTAGAAAAAAAAAGCGGGCATGAAGACTGATTACAGCCACCACAAGGATCAACTGAACAAAAATAACCAGAAAACAAAAATGGGAAAAACAACTGTATGGATATTTCAAGTGACAAACAAGCGAAATCTCACACAAGAAAACGTGGACATGGCAGAAAAAGGTAAACTTTAAGAAAAAGGTAAACTTCTGATGGCAGCACAAAATAACACCATAAGGTCTATATCAAAGCAAGAATAGACAAGACGCAACTAAATTAGCAAATGTAGATTATGTGGTGGTTGAAACGAAATGACCAATCACATAATAAGCGAATGTAGTAAATTAGAGCAAAGAGAGTATAAGACTAGACACGACTAGGTGGGAAAAGTAGTCCAATGGAAATTCTACTATAAATTGAAATCTGACCATTCGAACAAATGGTATATCCATAACTCAGAATCCGTCCAAGAAAACGAGACGCACAAAATTCTTTGGGATTTTGAGATACGAACGGATAATCTAATCTCGGTCAGACGACCAGACCTAATGATAGTCAACAAAAAAGAAAACCAGCCAAATAGTGAACTTTGCCGTCCGGCTGACCACAGGGTAAAACTGAAAGAAAGCAAAAAATAAGATCAAAGAGAAAAAAACGTCAAAAACTTGAGAAATAAAAAGAGAAGAAAAACAATTGCATGGATACATCATGCAACAAACTGGTGAGATTGCTCTCGAAAGGTACTTTCTATAACTAAGATAAAAATGAGCAAAAGAGGATTGTAATGAAGTAATATATGCGTTCTTTTATGTAAATAAAGCTCCAAGAAGAAATATAACTTAAAGAACCTTCAACATATGGCAACAAAAACTAAATGTACTGATACACACTTAGATTGAAAAAAAAATGTCAATGTGAGATGATATATCATTTGATGCCCCCGATTAACAAATGCTGAAAAGGATAATATCAAAGAAGTGACAGTTACTGATATCCAATGAAATTAATACAACAAATTTGACAGTCAAATTCAAATATAAAACCCGGGCTATACAGAAAATATGATTAGAATTGACGAAATGAAAAATATAATCAGAGAACTTAAAAAGTAATTAATAGTGGGATGAAAGACAGAGCACCTCTAAAAAAATAACAAAAATAACAAAAAAACTTAATCCAGTTGAAGATGGCAAACTGTGTCATAGAAGATATTCTACCAAGATTTTAAACAAAATCTTACACTTTTCAATGAAATAACATATGCAACATCATATACAAAAAACAACAAAAACTAGGACACAAAATTGGGGAAAAAAATAACTGTATAAATATTGTCACATGCCAGGAGCATTCGAAATACGTGGATAGGTTATCCACAGAAATAAAATAATATGAAAATGTATTTCATTCGTCTTTGATCCCCAAAAAGGCGGGCTGTGCATATAAAAAAAAGAAAATATAAGGCAGGAAATCCTTTGAAGAGATTATGACACAGTAACACAAGATAATGTAATAACAATAATTTTATTCACCCCGCTGCAGGATTAAACAAGCGTTTTAATTCATATCAATATAAAATTACAAAAAATATTACATCCCTTAATGACACCAAGAAGACCACATCAAGTGTTAACAAGAAAAATAGATTTTTGCCGTTCCGTAAAAGTAAAAGTAAAAGAAAGCGAAAACATAAAGACTTGGACCTTGCCTAAAACGCTGTAAAGCATGAGAGTGACAGAAACGCGTAAGTTTTTCAAGGCCTTTGGTAACCGTTTTAAGCACACCAGTTGGAACTGGTGTGCTAGAAAAAAGATTGGAAGAATTGGAAATCAGAGGATAATTCGAGACCATCAAGTACACAGCATTGACTAAATTACTCAGAAGTTTCCTAAGGACCTGAGTAAACTTGTGAAAGACCTCCATCTGACACTGGTGTAAATAACTGAAGATTGCAGATGATGTTGAGTGCGTAAGTACGATAAATTTAAGTTTTACTATCACTAATTTATTTGGTCTCTGTGTTTATATTCAAATGAATGTGTGTAAATTTGACAGTGCAGTGCTGTAATCTTCGTTTGAATTAAGAATCCTACGTCCCCCGCCCAAAATAATGAAAACGGAAAGAAAGAGTGAAAGACAAAAACAAAACAAAAATGAACAATGCCCCCATCACTAAGTGTAAATGAATCGTGAAGCAATTAGTCTAGTCAGATCAAAAATATAAATAAAATGAATTAGTCTAGGTATTCACTTGAAGACTGGAGAAGAGGTTGAAAGCGTAAGTTTGATGAATGTAAGAGTTAAAACCACAAATTTGTTCATTTTGTCTCGAATGTGTAAATTTTATGGCGGGGTTGATTTGGTTGGTTGTTTTTTGTTTGTTTTGTTTGGGTTTTTTTTGGGGGGGGTTACCGCGTATCAACCCTTTTCGGGTCATTTAACGCCGGATTAAGTCATTTTGATAAAAGTTTCAAACAATTCAGTTTAGTATAATTATAGTTTTTGTTTACACACAATTAAATGGAAAAACAGTTAATTTCAAACAATTTAATTGAGCGTAATTACGGAGTTTAGTTCTATTTGACACATAAATAGGACCCCCTATTAGATACTAAAACTCCGGGCCAGAGTAAACATTGGAGCGAATTCTATAAAGGAGTACTCTACCTATAGCTACTAAGGTTTATAATACTCTGCTTCTCAATCGTCTCCGATCCGAAATCAAGAAAATTCTAAGGAAAAATCAACCGGGCTTTCGGAGAAATCCATCTACAACATCACAGATTATGACTCTTCATCAGACTATCGAATAAGCATGAGTAAAAAAAAAAAAAAAAAAACTCGAGACAACACGATTTGTTCCTAGATTGCTCCAACGCATTTGATTCCATATCCAGAGAAAAGATGGAGGAAATATTACTAGGATATGGTCTCTCCCAAGAAACTGTTACCACTATAACGGTACTTTACAAAACACGAAAGCAATGGTTTGCTCACCTGAAGGGGATACAGACTTCTTCAACATCATCGCTGGGGTCTTGTAGGGAGATACATCAGTGTCACATGTGTTTATAATCAGCCTAGACTTGTACTTCGACCGTCCATAGATCTAGTTAAAGAAACTGACTTCACAAAAAAAAATCTCAAGAAGTAACCGATATATCGTAAAAACTATTACAGACGCAGACTACACTGATAATTTTGCGCTTTTTACAAATACTCCTTACTGAATCCTTACTGCATAGCATGGAACAAGCTGCTAGAGGCCTTGGCGCCAATGTGAACGCAAATAAAACAGACTTCATGTGTTTTAATCAAGAAAGAGCCACTCCACTTTAAGTAGCAAGCCCCTAAAACTAGTTGACCAGTTCACAGCAATTTCTCCTTTACTAAGAGTGACGTCAACATAACCTAAATGAAGACATGGACTGCTATTGATTGGTTGTCGAACATATGAAAACCTGATCTCTCTGATTAAATAAAACGGGATTTCTTCCAAACTGTGGTTATGTCAGAACTACTATATGGATGCACCACCTGAACTATAATGAAACTCACGAAGACAACACTAGATGGGAACTACACAAGAATGTTACGTGCAGTTTTAGACAAATTCTGGAAGGAACACCCAACAAAACAGCAGCTGTACAACCATTTATCTCCCATTTCATAAACCATCCAAGTAAAACGAACAAACTTACGGAGCACTGCTAGAGAAGTAAAGCAAACGTTCTTATGGATTTCTACAAGGGACTAACATACATCAGTTCTGTGCGGATACTAGATGCAGTCTAGAGAACTTGTTAATGAATAATAGGGATGGACAGTGAGAGAAAATCAAGGAACTCTATTTTATCCTCACGACTTCATGATGATGATGATGATGATTAAAATATAAAATCAAAAATGTAAAAATGTCCGTCTGATTTTTTTCACCCAGAAAGAAACAATCCCAAAATTCTGTCAAAAAAACGAAAAACTTTTTCATCTACAAGGTAAGCAGAAAATACTCAGCAATTTCAAGTATTCATCACATCAAAACTAATTGGATTATGTTTATAAATATGGTGATATAGCATGCATTAAGTGAAAATATTTCTCTATAAGATTATGCAAATGTGTAAGAATATTGCACAAAAGTTACATTCTATACATGTCTGAAATCAGGGAGTGATTTGGTGCTCACCTTGTATTATAACGTAAACTGTTGCAGTTAATTGGTAAGTTTCTGTTTTGTTTAGATCATCCAATCAACTACGACCGACTATTAAGTTTTGGAGGTCAAAAGGGTAATAATTATTTGCACCTTTTCAGTCTTATGTTTAAGTCTTATACTCCTTAAACAGCATATTTTCCAAACAAAAAAAGGGAAGTTTTGTTTGTTTTTCTTTATTTACTTGTAAAAAATAAAGTTGGCGACTGTTTTCAATAGCTATAATACCGAGGTGAAAGCTAAGTAAGGATGGATCAAGTACCATTTTTTGAGGGTTTGGTATGTCTTGACCTGGGACTGAACCCCGGCCTCCCGTCGAATACTCTAACCATTATGCCAATGGGCCGGTCATTTACTATTAGTCTTATTCATTTATTTATTGATAAGTTTTACATCTAATAACAAAATCTCGTAGAAATGGAAACATTTTGTATACAGTTGTCTATTTTATAAACATCGCCAAAAAATACAGACGTGAATATGTCCTCTCTTTTGCTGAAACGAATAAATTAAAATATTTGCTTCGAAGAGCAGTGTTGTGCTTATTTTACCGATTTTAATTAGCTAAAAAAGAAAGGTGTACGTATGAACACCTCCCTAATTCAGTCATATAAAGGCCAACGGAACGAATTCCTCAATGGAATTATCTTTTTAAAAATCTTCATTAATCAACCCAAATTAACTAAATTAATGATGGTGGGTGACGCATGATAAGAGAAGAAAATATGCAGGCTCCAAAATTTAGTATAAATTTCATTAAAATCTTTTATAATTTAAGCGCCGAATATTCAATTAAAATATTAATATTATAAAACAATTATCTGATTTATGAGGAAATATTTTTAAATTCCCAGCTAGGGTTAAATACTGTCTTTCTACAAGGATGGCTCTAGCATTAAATAACCAGCAAAGATTTATATACCATTAAACAATGAAACTAAACCAAATTAACCCAGCCCAAAATGAATTAAACAAGTGTTCCTCTAGCAGTTACGTATTTCTGAAATATTTCACCAAATTTCATGCTACTTGTCGAAGCCGTCGCTACTGCTGGGTTATGCATGAATGAGTCAATGAGAAAGCACCGGTAAAAAATCACGATTATCGAACAAGTTTAGTTTTTGTTTTAATGGTTCTGCAAATCAAAACCCTCTCTGTGGTAGGATTATTTACATATAGGCAAATAGCACAAATAAATATTTTAATAGAAATGTATCTAGAATTCAAATCATGGCAATCTTAGAGAAAAAGAAAAATCGTTTTTTTAGGTTTCCTTATTTTATTTTTGGTGTAACCAAAAAACAGTCTCGGCGAAGTCCCCAGTTCATGTAATATTTTCGGAATATAGTTTTCAATTCTCATATCTTTCCCATGGTGAGTTTTCCTTGGAAAGGATGCACTTTTTTTGGAGAAAATTACTTACTACCAAAGGAAATTTTCAATTACTATGTAAATGTGAAACAAGATTGAAATTGTATCATCCAAAATAAATGTTTTTTATCTGCTTAACTAACTTTGTTTGTCAATCAATTCTGGCCACTGTGCAGATGTGTTTTACCAGGAAAATATACAAAAGCAATCTATATATCATTTATAATGTTATTATTTTAAGAAATCCATTTAAAGTAAAAATTTTATTTGGGATTTTTAGATTTGTCTATCATTACATATGATGGAAAAATGTGTGATTCTTTAGATAGGATTAGCGATCTGACATGAAAGAAAAATGAAGAATTCATAAAAATATTTAATAAATTCGGACATTATTCAGAGGATTCTGAAATTTTATATATATATTTTAATGACTTTTGAAATATCTTGTATTTATGTTCCAATCTGTGTTCTTTCCTATTTACGTTTTTATACTTTTATTGTGTCTCCTAATGTCTATTGTATGAAGGGTATAAACATCTTTGATAGTGCATTATGTATCTATGATCTTAAACTGTCAGAGCTCAATGGTAAACGTGAATAATATAAATGTTACTTTGTTGAAAAAAGTAGGTTTGTAGTAATAGGTTTCTTTCGATTCTCTTCGTTACCTAATCTTTTCAGTTTAACACAGCGTTTTGGAAAAAATCATTATTTGGTTTGGGTGTTTAACATTCATGGATTATTTAATACCAAAGTCATCTTTGTAAAAGTATAGAAATGGAATTATTAAACTCTTTGCTTGAGAGATAGGGCAGTTCATAACTTTCTCAAAAGTATTAATTCGAAAGTAAATTTAATGGAGCTACTGAAGTTCGAACTCACTTAGTACGATGTCACAGTCACACATATTAACTACAACGCCACAGAGAACCGAACTTCACGCACTTACACAAATACATTTATCTGCGGAAACAAATATATTCTCATACACATTAAAATCAACCCATGCCATTCAAAAAACATATCTGTTAATATGGGTATATATTCATATGAAAGTACGTATAGAAAAAGAAAGAGAGAAAAAGGAAAAAGCAAAACCCCTGAAAATATGTGTACATGGGTGTGCGTATACATGGATGTACATTCATGTATGCGAATGCACACACACACACACACACCGGATACACAAAACACAACAAATACAACCGAGAGGGTGGAAGAAAAGAGAAGAAACAAGTTTCGCTTGAATACACGCTCGCGATAGCTTACAGAATGCTAGGAAAGTGTCACAGACTTCTTGCGCTTGGAGCTAACCCGATGGGAGAAAAAAACAAAAAAGAAAAAGTAAAAAGGAACAAAATAAACACCTGTTTAGTTATTTTCCCATCCCCCAATGTAAAATGTGGAGGCCGACTGTTTTCCGGATCTGAGGGGATCAAAAAAAAGCCGGACCTTCCCTTGCTGGAAAGCGAGACTAGGCTATATGGGCAGCAGAAATGAGAGTATAATTAGGAATTCCAAGATCTTCAGAAAAATGAAGCTGGATTGATGGTTAAGGGACAATAAAGAATGGGAGCGGGGAAGATTTTGGAGACTTGGTTGGCTTTGCCTCCAGTGACTTGAGTGGCCAGTAGAAAGGGCTATACCGATGGAGTCGGTGACTTTGCTACCGATTCTTCCAGCTTCTTAGAGGGAACTTTTGAGGGGGCTTTCAGGTTGTTATCAAAAAGGTCCGTGGGTTAGTTATGAGTGATGTCTTCCTCCATAGTTGCTTGAGGTAACTAGGAGGAGAGATGTAGATCTGATGAAAAATAAGGCTGTTATTGCTGTTGCTGCTGGATGAGATTTGTGAAGAAGGATCAAGATATGATGAAAAAACTGTTGCTGGAACATGAGAAAGAAAGAGAGAAATATGAAAAAAAAAGATCAGACAATCGTCTGTACACAAGAAAAATAACACCTACTAAGAGGGAAAATTGTGTGAGTCGCCTTTATTTTCCTTAAAGTAAAAAATATTACAGAAAGGAGGAGCATGAAGCCCCAAGCTTTTTGTAGGGAAGGGGAAGGGGAGTGGTCATGTTTGACTATGAAATTGAGGGTCCCTAGCTAGCCACGTTCGCGACCCATTCATACTATATAATTGATGATTTATCCTTCACCAAGCACACTGCAACCACCAAAATACCACATTTGCTCCGTGAGAGAAAACCCTACTTAAAAACCCCGGATGATGTGCATGAATTTTATTTACGAAAAAAATATATTTACAATTTATGAAAATGATGGGGATGGGAGAAAAACCCCGAAAGAAAAAGTAAAAAAAATGGGACAAAAATAAACACCTGTTTAGTTACCCTCCTATCCCCTCATCTATAAAATGGACGCCGACTGTTTTCCGGTCTCCGAAATGACCGAAAACAAGCCGAACCTTCCTTAGTGGGGAAAGGAAACTAGGTTAATGGGACAAAAAAACGCATGGTAGGGCGCAGTGTAGGAGATTTATGTGGGCAACAGAAATGAGAATATAATTATGAATTCCAAGATCTTCAGAAAAATGAGGCTGGATTGGTTAAGGGGCAATAAAGAATGGGGACAGGGAAGGTTTTGAAGACTAACAACTAGATGACGGAGACAATGACTTTCAACATACTGCTAACAAGGGAAAAAGGGAAACAAGCAATCCTACTTACCAGAAGTGGGGTCCTGAAGGACCCGGTTCGTCATCGCCATGCGCTGGAAGACGAGGGAAGGATGACTCCAACGTTGCCCCTTTGTACGAACATGCTCACTGCATGCAACCACCTTCTGTCAAATGTTATGCAATTCAAGCGTTTTCTATCGCATCTGATCTTGACCCTAAGCTGATGCCTAAAGAACAAAATCAGATCTCAATGAGAAACGTTTGCACCGTCATACAATCCCTTCTTTTGCATCGTCCAAATCTCCATTCTAGCTACAGCTAGGATCGCCAGAAACACCACACGCTTCTCACCGAAAACTGAGGTAAAACGTTGTCCAACGTAACCAAGCAGTACGGGCCGTCCAGTCTCCGACATAATTCCAAAACGGACGAACTCGCTCGCAGTAGTAGGAGGCGTACTCAGCCGTCTTTTCTAAACCACATTTTTTTCCAAACGTTTGTTTTGTTTTTTATAGAGTTCTTGGTATAAACGTTCAAACTGGATTTTCATAAATTCCATCATTGCTTCTTTAAAATCCTCCATGTTTCTTTATAGAAACGGAATTCAACTGACCCAATAATATTCTACTGTTGCTTATTTTTATCTTTTTGTAAACAGGAAATACAGAATAAAATTTTTACTTCTTTTTAACAAGGTCAACTTGTTATACAAACTCGAAATTACCGCGTGTTTTTATCGTCCCAAATGTAAGTATTCCGCTGAAAATTTTCAAACATTCGAGTCCTTCCCAGCCAGATGTTAGTCGTGCATAACATTTCCGTAGTTTGAAAATTTACCACGTGTTGGCTTTTTGGTTGTTTCTTCCTCAGTACCAATCAAAGACGTAGGTCTGCTTCCCCGCTGACGCATACATGGCTAATAGGGAGTGGGGTTCTCCCATGCCCATGTCAGATTATACTAATAGAGAGGGTTGAAGAGAGAGGGTCCCTTTTTCCACTGCTAATTCTGCTTACTACTATCGTCGTCTGATTGCTAGCGTGTCACACCTCCTTTCCCCATAACACGGCGAATGTATGAGGGTGTCATATTTCCTCGTCACAATATATATATATATATATATATATATATTGTCTGTGTGTGTGATTGTGTGTATACATATATATATATGAGTGTGTGTGTGTGTGTGTGTGTGTGTGTGTGTGTGTGTGTGTGTGTGTGTGTGTGTGTGTGTGTGTGTGTGTGTGTGTGTTTACGCACGTGCTTGGTGTCTGTGTGCGTGCGTATCGTATACATTTTTCGATTTCGGTATAATTTTGTTGTGTCTTTTCTATGCTTGCTTTGATATGGTTGGTCTTTATGACATTGTTTCGTGATGCTATTAAGAGAGATTCAATTTCTCGCTTAAGGTTTCCTTTTCTTTACTACGTCGATGTTTTTTCGTATGAAATGTTGCTTATTAGTCCCTTGAAAAGCTAATAGAGTTGTTTTTATTCCAATTTTTGTTTTCTAGTTATTGTCGTTCTGTTGGTCCGCGTGTTGTCAGTATTTTTCTAGTGGCAGTCTTCCTCTACGCCTTTGTATGTAGTCTTCACATCGTTGTATTGATTCAACACCATCTTCAGTGCTGGTAAGTCCTCTTCCTCCTTCTTATATAATCTGTCAACGTCATCTCTGGGATGTAATGCCTTACGCATGTCCTTGCTAACACGGCTGATCTTTCACCCTAAACAACAGCAAGTGTCCTCAAGTTTCCGGGACTATTCAGAGTAATTTAGACGACCTTAACAATGCTGTGATCTGGTTGTCTCAGTTCTTCCTCTGATTCCCATCCCTTCTGTCACTTTTTCAATCCTTTGGGGACAGTTCTTCTTACGTCAATTGTTATCACCGCCGTCTTCATGTTTCACAGTTTTTCAGCTCTCTAGCAACATCAACGTATTTGTTCATCTTTTCCCTCATTAATTTTCACTGTGTGGTCAGCTGAAACAACAAAATTCCCAAGTCGATATATTCTTTTTTCATCTTAATTAACACTAAGTCAGGCCTTTGGCCAGGGATTAGATGATCCGTTTGTATCTCAAAAATCCGGTGAATTTTATGGATCTCATTTTCTCATTTTATGGATCTCATTTATTAGTATGGTCAAATTTGAATCTCTTACAAAATTCACAGTAGACCCCCTTTTCCTATTCAGTATAATTTAGTGTTATATTTTTCTGCCAATTTTCTGAATTCATTTATTATGTGATTGATCGTTTCATCTCTGTCTCAACATGATCCACACTTGCTATTCAGTTGCGTATAATCAATTTTCACTTTAATAAAATTGGTATTATTTTGATGGTATTAAAAGAGATTCGTTTACCCCTTGAGATTTCCCTTTTTTAGCTTTGTCTGAGTCATCTCGTGTGCAATCCCGACATTACTTTAGATGCAAAAACGGAAATAACAGGGTTAGAACACAGTAAATATTTATACATTTAGGAATTAATGATGCGAATAATATCCACAATAAAATGAATGAAGAAAATAAAATAATTCCATAGGAGAATAAGAGCCATATTCAGAGTATGACTGAATGCAAAAAAATATTATAGGACTAATACCCTGGTAATACCAGTTGTGTCTTATAGTTTTATATAATGAACTGGACATTAGCTGAAATAAAAAAAGACGGATATTAATGTTAGGAAACTTATAAGCTGAAACAGAATGCATCACCCAAGAGCAGACCTCTCTCTCTCTCTCTCTCTCTCTCAATAGAGGAAATACTGGAAGAGGTTTAATCCAATCAAAATTAACCCACAAAACAACCAAGATAAGATGAAAGAAATACTTAGACACTACAATAGATTGAATGCTACCGTAAGTAAATATATAACATAGTACGTGGTGCGTCGGAGATTTGGAGTGAGTGAAATCTGAAAATTGTAGAAAAATAATCAGCGAGGATTTTTGAAGAATAAAATCAGTACTCTGATTTTTAGAAGTATGATATAATACTTGTCAAAATGGAAAAGCAGCCAGAGATTTTTGGCTTGCCAGAAAAAACGAAAAATATAAAATTATTTTTAACAAGAAAAAGAAAGGAAAGAGAGAAAGTTAAAATATTAGTTTTTAGTGTACTAAAAGTGTCACGGAAGACAACTTGCCAAAACAATGACAAAGCTGGATATGTGGTCATAAAGGGTCAATCGTAGCCCAGGTGCAGACATGATTGTATGGGGAAACATATTAAATCCTGATAATGGAATTATTTTCATATTTTTTTCTGTGGAAGACTTGGTAAATGCTTAACGTGAAATATTGATCTCATGAGTGAGAGGACCGCCTACTATAGAGAGAGGGCACGGCAGCCGATGTGTGGAAGTGGGAGGAAATCCCTTCCGCTTTGAGTAACGGTCACAGAGATTTACCCTTGGAGCCAGAGATAACCGAGTATCGATGGAATCAATTACTGAAATCTAATTAAGAAGAAAACCGTTGATGAGATACGTCTACTGGGAAATAAGAGAAATAATTATATAAATCAAGGTTTTCCCAAAGCCAGAGAGACCAGAGACAGAAGCCAGGGGTAGCAGTTCGCAGTAAATCCCACCACTCCGAATCGGAAGCCTTGACCAAACCTTCTGAGTCAGAGAAGTGAGAATTAGTAACAGACGACTGCCGTGAAAGAGTTGATTGCCGTATTGAAAACTTACCTGAATTGAAAACTGCTGAACAAGTTAACTTTTTTGAAAAGCAGTACCTACTACAACATCTTGACTGACAGCTGAGATAAAAAGGTCTACATCTCTAGATTGCATTATTTCACTTAATGAAGAAGGAAATTGGATGATCATACTTATTTATTTTTTAAAACTGACAAAATTATTTTTTTAAGAAACGGATTTGGTTATTTTTTGTTAACTAAACATTTAATTAATTATTGAACATCTCGTGTTTCGTTTGTTTCTGGTCTTCGACTTCAATCTCATTTTCTTTGAATGATCAACCCTGTCTTATCGGCAATCGGCGAGTTGCGACTTCGGTTATCTGGATCTAAAAACTTAACGAATAAGCCTAAGCTCAATTTTTATCGGAGCAGTGACCTGTCGGTTATCTGGATCTAAAAACACAACGAACAAGCCTAAGCTCAATTTTTATCGTAGCAGTGACCTGTTGGTGGTCTAGATAGTTCACTGTATGACATACGCGAGAAGTAAATGAAAAAATTATTTAGAAAGCAATAAATTTCCTGATCAGCTAGATCTGTCACCAAAGGAAATGGGCATAAAAAATAAATCCATATAGACAGCAAAAAGATAAAGAAAGAAGTGAAAATGCAGGAATCAATTAAAAATGCCTGGAAGCAAAAACCCGTACATGGACTCTACGCACAAAGAATAAGAAATGTTGATATAGATATACTAAAGACTAATCGATAGCTGAAAAGTGCTGGACTAATGGTGGAGACAGAGGGGTTAATAATAGCAGTTCAAGACAAAATAGAAACAATTAGGCAAAGGTTTTAAAAAACTGATCAAATATTATGTATAGATTGTGCGAACAAAAAACTGAAACAATTGACAATTTTGTGTGCAGTTGCTAAATGTTAACACCGACAGAATCTAAAGAAAGGCATGGTACGATTGGACATTATATTCATTGAAAAGTATGTAAATACTTTGGAATATTAGATTGTGCAAAATGTTATAAAGACCACCAATAAACAATAACAGAATCAAAATGAGCAACTATTCTTCCAATCGGCGGTCGTGTCGATACTGCTGTATGGATGCATTACAGGGACGCTAACTAAACTTATGGAGAAAAAGCTTGACGAAAATTACACAAGAATGCTGCGAGCAATATTGAATAAGTCCTGGAGGCAGCACCCCAAAAAGCAGCAGCTCTACGGCCACTTACCACCCATCCCGAAAACTATCCAAGTTAGACGAACCAGGCATGCAGAACACTGCTGTAGAATTAGAGACGAACTCATAAGTCACGTACTCCAGTGGACCTCTTCACATGGACGAGCAAAGGCAGGACGACCAGCAAGAACCTACATACAGCAGCTCTATGCCGATACTGAAGACCTGCAATGGACGATAGAGAAGGGTGGCGAAGAAAGGTTCAGGGATGATGATGATGATGATGATTCTCTGGGCCTTTGCTATCCAAACTAATGAGAAAATAAAGAACGATTGGCCAGATATAGTGGTTAAGGACAATAAAAACATGCCTTCTGTCTGATATGATAGTGCTACCAGATAATAACATATCAATATAAGAATACAATCAAAAAAAGTACAAAGACCTAGAAATAGAAACTGAGAATATGTGATACCATAAAGCTACCACTGTGCCAATAATAGTAAGAGCCTTGTGTGTTATCAAGAAAGAAACGGATTAAGACATTTACAAAATATCTAGCAGTTCCAGTCAATATGAAATCCGAAAAATTGCTCTTTGTGGTACTGTTAATCTACTTAGGACAGTACTATCAATGTGATTGCAAATTATCATCCAAAAAAGACTGTAAGAAAACGAAAATAAATCGAAAATTCAATTCAAAGGGGAATGGGACAAACAAACTTCTCTTTGAGAAACAAATAGATCTCCTAATCTCAGCCAAATGACCAGACCTATTGATAATCATCAAAAAAAGAGAACCTGCCAAATATTGGACTTTGCCATCCCGGCAGTCACCAGAGTGAAAATAAAAGAAAGTGAAAAAAGAGATATGTACTGAGACCTTGTAAAAATCTATGGAATACGAAGGTGGAAGTGATACCAATTGTGATTGGTGCACCTGGGAAAATCCCTATATGATTGGTTAAGGGACAGAAAAACTTGGAAATAAGAGGACAAGTTAAGACCATCTAGATTACAGCATTATTAAGACCAGCCAGAATATTGAGAAGAGTCCAGTAAACTTGAAGAGATTTGCTGTTACTTAAACACCAGAAAGAAACCATCAGCTAGCGGTGGTGTGAAAAATCTCAAAGGAAATTATATATCTAGGAAAAAAAGAGAAATAGAACATGCTAGGATTGAAAACTGTGTTAATGCATCAATACAAAAAATCCAAAATAAAAATACCAAATAAAGATTAATTGCTAAAGACCAATCAAGTTAAAGCTAAAATGGATAATACGCGAGAGAATAGAAAGCGAATGCAGCTTACGAGCACAAAACTAGACACGACTGGGTGGCTGAGAAAGGTGATCCACTGGGAATAGTGCAGGAGATTAAAATCTGACGATAGTAAAAAAAAAATGGTATATCCACAAACCAGAAATCGTACTTGAAAATGAAACATAAAATTCTCTGGGATTTTGAGATACAAATGATTCACCTAATTCCGGCCAGATGACCAAACGAGAGTTAATTAACAAAAAAAAAAAAAGAGAACTTGCCATCTTGGGGATTTTGCCGTTGTAGCTAGGAGGAAAAAAAGAAAGCTAAAGTCTCTTTCGCTTTCTGTCCAGAAAACCTAAAAAACTGTGGAACATGTGGGTGATGGTGATACCAATTGTAGTTGCTACGCTTGGAATGGTCTCCAAAAGCTTGGAAAAGGAAGTGAAAGAACAGGAAATCAGAGGAAAAATTGAGACGAATCTGGGAGACCTGAAGAGATTTGCAGTCACTCGGTCTCCTGTGAAAAACCGCTAGCAAATGGCACTGTGAAAAATCGGTGAGAAGTGAAATAATAATAATAATAAACACCAGGGCAGTCCCACTTGTAAGACATTCTGCATCAATCTTAAAACTGGCAAGAGAGAAACTTAAAGGAACCAAAGGATTTGGAAATTGATGGCGACACAGAAAATTTTACGTCCGTATAGAGACTGTATGTGTCAAGAAAAGATGAAGGAGAAGGATTCGCCAGCATTGAGAATTGCGTAGATACAGCAATTCAAAGAATAAACAAAACGAGCAAAGAAAGATTAATTACAGAAGACATCATGAGCAATGTCAACACAAGTTCACACAGTTAAACAAAATCTAGAAAACAAAAATGGTAAGAAAAACAACTGTATGGATACTTTAAAACTAAAAATAAGATTCTCCTTTTTTTAGCGAAAACATGTAAATAACCAGAAAAAAATATCCGCAAGAAGAAATAAAAAAAAACAATATTTTAGAATTTAAGTGGGGGGTCATTTTGTAATAAAAACTTAACGTAAAATGATCACCCACTTTCGGAATAGCAAGCATTACTGACGATCAAATAGCGTAAAGGACGTGTAACCAATTTTTTTTTTTTCAATCTTTGAAGGGGAATCAGAAGGAAAGGGTAGAGGTGTTAACTAAGCTTATTTGGAGTGGGGAAATTTTTTTCGCAGTGAAATAATGTGTTAAATAAAAAATTGTGGTGGTTTTTTTTTAAGTGATGAAAAACTTAAAATAAAAAACGCCCAAGTTTCAGCAAAAAACAAAAGAAAATAAGACATACTGTGTGATGGGGGGCACTAACTTTGGCCAATTTATTCTACTAATTTGGTTACACGTCTCTTTACCTGGTTGTCTGTAATGTTTGCTGAACCGGAAGCGTGTGATCATTTTATGTTAAAATTACATAACAAAGTGACCCCCTCTTTGAATTCTAAAATATTGTTGTTTTTTGTTGGGTTTTTTTTTTTCAAAATTTCTTCTTTGCGGATATTTTTCAGGCTGTTTACATGTATTCACCAAAAAAAGTAGGATGTAATTTTGAGTTTTCGCTAAAATCCGATGGGTAAAAGGGTAAAAATTTTCTGAATGAAAATTAAAAACTGTGAAAAAAAAGACAAATTCTGAGATATTACAAGACAGCTAAAAATAGCTGTTGAATATAAAAGTCATGGTGATACCAATTGTTATTGGTGCGCTTGGAATGGTCCGCAAAGTCTTGTAAGGAGGACTGGGTGAACTGGAAATTAGAAACAACATCGAAATCATAGAACTAGTGGGATCGGTTAGCATAATTTTACGATGCGCAGTTATGGCATGAATAATTTCCAGATTATAGTCCATCATTTATTATGGTTACCTCTTAAATTGAAATAAGGTATAAACTAATAAGCTTCATTGCAGAAATTTAAGCAATAAATTTGATGTATGTAAAAGAGACGGACAATTATTCCATTAAAGAGTTCATTGATGAACATTTACTGTGCGCATATACAACATGTCTACAATTATTCGCACTAACATTGTAAATTGCAGCAATCTCCTTTAGATTTTATTATTTAGACCACATGCATATCCTCCACTGTATCCTTATTTTGTCAATTAAAACTAAATATAATTTTGAAATTACTTCTGAATTATTTTTTACAATGATTCATAGGGGGAAAAGCGAACAGTTAACTTATCTACAAGATTAAGATAAGTGTCTAGCAATTCATCGTTCTTCCACAACAATTTTCTCCGTTTTCAATAGAATATAATGTTATGAAAAGACATTTATTAGATTTGTATGTTACACCACTAAAGAATTAATCAGAAATCGTTTCTGGTGTTGCCAATTTATCACCATTACACAAAATATCGACACTAAAGAAAAATGTTTAGCTTTTCATAAAATTCTTCCTCCATCCTTTCCTATCAGTTGAGTTATTGTTTTCTCAAATTTTCTTCTTGTAAGAAAAAACATAATTTCACAGCTTCAGAAAAAATTAATTTAAGATTTCGGACGGTTGACGATAGGCTATTAACAAGGAAATAATTTTTCTTGAATCTCGCATTGGTAGCTATAACCATAAGATATCAGCTTCTACATTTTCATCGTGACAAATCAAAGCAATTATTATCTATTTAACTCATAGATAGATAGATAGATAGATACCATTACTTAATAGAATATCGTCATCGTACCAGATAAGATGAACGACAATATCTTTATGTTTCTGCCATACTTAATTAAATTTGCATCCATGAATAATTGCTTTCTAATTCACAATACTCCAGCAGTTAGACATTTTCAATTTATATGCTTGATTTTTATTTGTAATAATTCAAATAAACTCCCTTTTAGAAGTGCGGTGTCAATACGCCTCCCAAAAACATACAAAAAATTCTTCAAAGCAATTGTAGGATGAATTAACAAAGCTTTCGGATATTATTTTTGTCCCGGTCAATACCGGGTAGTTCTACTAGTATTATAATATTCATAATCTAGAAATAATTGCAAGAAATTCATGTGGTTTTAGTCGAGTATTATTTTTGTCTTTTAAAAATTATTTTGAGAAAAATCCTTTCAAACTTTTTCAACCGTACATGATAAATAATGATCTGAAAATACCTGATCTAATATTAGTCAAAGAAAACATCTACCTTGTTTTATCTTGTGTAAGACACTTAACAGTTTCCGGTAAATAGATTCTTTGTGTTTTTGTACCATTCCCAAAATAATCAACCATGTTTTCATTGAGGTATGGGCGTCTGCTGTGGGTGTAGGAGAATACATATCTTATTGACAACACTTTTATACTTTCGACCTCAATTCGTAAAGAAGGCACTTCACTCTCCGCCATTTGTAAGAAAATAAGGACCACAGTGATCCCTTAACTTCAGTGAGGGGATTTAACAAAGTGGGTGCAAATAATCATTTAATTTAGGGGAGTCTAAGGGTACATCTAGAAGAATGTCAGTATTCCATATTTCCTTGATTTTCAAAGCCTCTCTATAAACAAATTAGTTTGTTGACTATGTTCACTTTGTTTCAAGGTGTTATGCTACATATAGCAATCGTTTACATAGTATCAGAAGCTGGAATATTTTCTTATACAATTTTCATCATATCTTATATTTTAAAGGCATTAATAGTAGATGGTCTAGAATTAATGATACTTCAAAAATTAAGGAATATGCTGCCGATGAAGTTTTCTGAGTTTTAGAAAGAAACGTTTAAAAATATATATGGATTTGTTGTTTTTGATCACTTTAAAGATTATCTAAATCCGAAAGAAAATATAAATTTGCCCACTTTCTGTTCTTATTTAAATATACAATTTAAATGCTGTTCAATAAGATAATAAAACTGAAAGCAAAGTTTTTTTCGAAGAAAAACGTCAATAATTCTCAGTGTTGTGCGATAGATTAAAATGAAAGATGGAAAAAAAAAACATTTCTTCAAGTTCTTATTCTAATTAAGAGTATTTTAAACAAAATGACTTTAAAATGTTTTTTTCAAGATTTTCAAAAAGACGAGTTTAGCTTTGTTTTTTGGAGTTTTTAAACTGAAATGTCTTGCTTTCAACTTAGTTCAAATTAGGTAAAAGAAGATAAAAATGCGGTTTTCGTTACGTTTATAAAAGGACGTGCAGCCTACGAAGACAAAAAGACAAATTCATATCGATGTAATATGACTAACAGTTGGGTATAAAACTGATACTTCCATCACATTTTGATGTGATGTTTTTAATAAAACAACGAAGAAAACAATATTTGTCATGAAAATACATTGACAAATTACATTCATTTTTATGGTAACAGGGTATAGTATAGTAAAATGATGAAATAATCCCGGGAGCCTAAAGGTACTATAACGGTGAAGGTGGTTTAGGTTACCCTCTCCGTTATATTAAAAGGAAAATAAAGGAGAAGAACGAAGATGTCGTAAGGTTTTCAATTTAGAAGTTTAATAAAGGTTTGTTGGAAATGAAACCTTTGTGCTGGTCGTCGAATTGGGTAGAAGAAAAATAGTTAAACGGTGATGAACAGGCATTTTGCGTGTTGCCAGTAGTTTGAAGTTCTATAGCAATGGGGAAGAGAAGAATGATGATCTCCCACAGAGGAGGAATGAAATAGCTGAATGCCTGGGCGGAATTACACGTCACTGTAGACATAGCAAAAGTTGGAGGCGAAATATGTACATCCAATAGGATCCATAAATTAGACGTCTCTCCACATGGTGTAATGAATCTGCTGCTACCAAGAAGGGGGCGGACAGAAAGTACGTCCGTCCATCTCGAAAGATTTTGAGGAAGGAAAAGTTTAGCGGCTTTAACCGAATTCGATTTGCCCGAGAAAGTCATCCGGGCCGAATGAGATTCGTCATCCTTATTCGGTGAAAATCTGCAACAACCATAACGGTCGAATTAATTTACGCGCCAAAGATACAAAGTTCTTTCTGCTGCAGTACAAACAAATTGAAATATTTCGTTCAAAATATTAGCTCATCAATATCGTCACAAATGATACGTCCGTGACATCATTACAATCGCCTGCCAGCACAAACAAAAATTAGATAAATATTTGACAATATAAAATTTTGTACATTAAGAAATATGGTTACTAGAAAAATGAAAACCAAATTGTTTAAAATTCATTCTTTAAATTAGTTAAACGTTTAGGACTTTTGATTTTATCTTGGTTGTTATACAACGCTACGGCCATTACACCTTCCGGTTACCTTCAAGTATCTTTTTTCATTGTTGGTAATCTTCAGGGAATTTCAAACCGAACCATTTATTCAACCCACGTCGATGTACTGTTCTTCATCTGCTGATCATGGCTTGCCTTCTTAATTTTCCGTCTTAGCAGTGTTTATTTTTCTGCTGAGCTCGAACCCAGAGACTTGTTTCTCTATATACTCCAACTAGATGCTCAAAACTAATTTTTTCCTCTGTCATTGTTCCACGGTACAATTGAGACATCCTTTTTAAGAGCCTTGAAATTTATGACATTTTCTTCCTCTTCAAAGAGAGTGTGTATGTTTTTGAAAATTTAAACGTGTTCTGGTTTAAGAGGAAGACAAAATGACGCTAATGAAAATCTTTTAAAAGATCTCTGTTGTACTGCTGGATATTAGTTAAGAGCTTTTTATTGCAATTATAAGTTGAAATCTCTTGGTCTTAAATTACCGAAAAAGAAAAGCGACATTACAATAGTAAAATAACTGGCACGGTAAATTAACTGATACAAGGTATGGACAGTGGAATAAGAACAATCAAGTGATATGCATTGAATAAAGTTTCGATTGAAATTCCCTGAAGGTTATCGACATTGTAAAAATACTTAAAGAAGGCTCGATGATACCGCGACCGAATCGTAATGGATATAACAACCAAGAGTTACATTAATCTAAGTCATTTGAATTACGTAAAGAATAACATTTCCTCATCTCAGAAATTTCAATAAATTATTTATTCGTATGGTTTATTTCGTTTTTACATATTTTTTCATCAGTATTCTTTTTAAATATAATGACAGAATTTTTGACGTAATCGTCATGGAAACATGCTGAACGCCAATTGTTTTGGAACTTGTGAAATTTTCCATTTGAAAATTATTTTAAAATATCCATTTAATTTTTAAGCTTGATTTTTGCGGGAATGGTATGAAATATTATCTGACTTCAAGTTAAATCATGTTTCCGGCAAATATTTTTCGTTTTGACCTTTCAAAATATGAAGTGAGGTAAAAAGTGAGAAGTTCAGCGTTTACGATTTGCCTATTACTTTAGCCTTCCCGTATTCTAAAACTCGGCAAAGTTGACAGATTTAGAGTAGAAAAATAGATGACAATTGGCATACAAATTTCTTTTAGAACATAAAAGTTGTAAATTATGATGTTGTAAAATTATCTGACCAACCCATTTAACATGCATTACATTTTTCATTCAGAATAACGACAGTTAGCTGTTTTCAATAGAATCCAAGATGATGACTAATATAAGTTTACCTATAGTTTCAAGAAGTTCCTAAAGTGTAATGTTCAATGTAAAGTCTGTTAAAGAAAGTCATTTATTTGGAGCAATATAAGTCAATTGGATAGCTATCGGTGTTGATGGAATCAGAAAGCCTAAGAATGTGATTAGTTTACTTTGAAACTATATGGTTCCACTAGATAAAAGGCAACGTGTTTTAGTTTTGTTTCTTTTTTTTAAGCAAAGAGATTAAAAAATCAATAAAATCGAATACACACAAATCTTATATTGATTGGAAGTTTTTATATCATTTAGAGATAACTAATAAGTATTTTAATTCAAGTTGATATTAACATTAAGAATATAGCATTTTTATACTGTTACACTTACTTAAAACCAAAATAAACATCTATGGATTTTTATGTTATATATATATATATATATATATATATATATATAATGCATAATGATATATAAAAATATCATACTTGTTTAATATAAGTATTATCGTACTTATATGAAATAAAACCCTTGCGTACCACATTGAAATGGGGCTATATTCTTACATCACCAGCTTAAAAATAAGTAAAAATTGTCACTTGCGTTTGGACGTAAAAAAAGATTGGCCCGCAATATTCCTTATATACTTATTATATCTATTAAAACAAAATAAGATTATAAGAATACCTATTTAAATAATTCTTAACCTAATTATAAATGTATTCGCGTTGCGAAACTTCTTTGCTTACTCCAGCTTTTTTTCAAAGGTTCGTTTCGATTTCTTTAAATCTCTTTTTATTTCTTCGCATTTATTTGATGGTTACAAAGATTTCAAAAAGTTTACTCTTAATTATGTCCGTAAAATTTATTATCCAAGTAAATTCATTCTCAATGTCTGAGTTTCATAAAAGGTTCTAGAGTACTATAAAACTTACAAAGCCGCGCGGTGTTGGAAAATCTAAACGAACTCATTTTTATAAAAAGCAACTATACACTTCCTGCCTTAAAAAGAAAGACCATTTGTTCTTGTTTGACAGACTTGGGCTGGTAAGAAGCCTGTCAAAGAACACAACTATGAGAAGCCAAAGTTATTTCCGTTTCATATGTATGTACTTAAATAGAAGTTGCACAGATCGATCACCAGACTTCGATTATTCATTGATCTTTGCAAACATCATGGCATCATAGAATATTCTCATCAAAATATTTATACTTATGGAATCTTATAAATAAAATATAATTAGGATATTATTCAAAGTTAAATGAATTGAGGAAATTATTTTGTGTAAGAATAGACAAACAGCATCAGTTTATATATATTATCTGACTGACTATTTAGGCAATCCCTATAGACGTCAAAGTTAGGCCATTTACTTAAATCATTTTTATATATATATATATATATATATATATATATATATATATATATATATATATATATATAGAGAGAGAGAGAGAGAGAGAGAGAGAGAGAGAGCGAAAAACAGACATACAGAGAGACGAAGTGAGATGGAGATAGACCGAGAGATGGAGGGAGAGAGAAGGAAGGGGAACGAGAAATATATATATATATCTGTGTGTGTGTGTGTGTGTGTGTGTGTGTGTGTGTGTGTGTGTGTGTGTGTGTGTGTGTGAAACACTATATAGAAAGGGAAACAATAAAAAATGGTTTATATTACCAAATACAAGAAAACATTCGCTCAAAACTGTTACATATATATATATATATAGATAGATAGAGAGAGAGAGAGAGAGGAAGAGGAAGAGAAAGAGAGAGAGAGAAAGAGAAAGAGAGAGAAAAAGAGATAATTTTGAAGGTGAACATTTTGTTGGTTTCAATAATATAAATTCATTCTTGTTTTATTTTATCTTATTTTATTATTTTCTTTCATTTTTGAGAACTTATCATTCCAAAGTATATATCTGCTCTCTTTGTTATCACATTACGATGTAGCAATAACGCATACATGTATTGACTGATAAATAATGTCTTCAATCCTATAAAACGAGAGTAGTTATCCAGAATAGCCCGTTGAGGAAATTGTCTCATTGAAAGTCGTTCAAAGTCGGTCATTGTATACTACAGCAGGCGTTTCTGAAAACGAACAACTCCTAGAATAGATGGAATAACAATATCAAACTTAACGAATTTTAGAAGTGCAAGTTAATTTTTTTATATTATTAAATTAATTATTTTAATTTTGAAATTAAAAGTTTATTTTGCAACATATTCACCGTAATGCTGCAAACGTCTTTTCATTTTTACCAGATTCATCGCTATCTTTTTTGATAATCCTCCTGTGTCACTGAAATCTCTCCTTCTGATCTTTACGCATCAAACTGCAGCAGTTTTCCCATACCGTTGCAATAAATTTCTTCACATGATGGTGAATTTTGATTGGTACGCATTCTTTCATTGCCGAAGTTTTTATCCCTAATTACAGTTTTATACCTGGATGCAGTATCAATAAACGGCGAACAAATACTAAAAATGCTTGAATAGGGCTCAATATACAATTAAATACATGTTCATGCATGTTTCTCCACTATTAATGATATCACCTGTTAGGATATCAGACTTTCTATTTAATCCAGATCTAAATATGACATGAGATCACACACACACACACACCACCACCACCACCACCACAACAAAGCGATTTGGTAGTAAGCTTTGTTGCAAATACGTAGCCAAAACATTTAGAAAATCCAATATGCAAATGGCTAATAACCATAACAAAATAAATCTCATTGTTCTGTAGTGAGACCATATGTGTGTGTGTGTGTGTGTGTGTGTGTGTGTGTGTGTGTGTGTGTGTGTGTGTGTGTGGTTACTTAACTCTTGATATAAAAGAAAAGGGAAGTATACTATGAATTGAATCGGTATAAAGAGATCTTTCTTTTGACAGGATAAAAATATCTAAAAATTATTTCATTGAAATCAATATAAATTTTACGCAAAAGTTGTACAGTAATTGAAGGCATCTGGGGATAAAATATGTATTATAAAGTAAGTCACTCGTTTAAAAACATAAAAACATATCGAAAATTTACTAGATTCAGGGAGAATTCGACTTTTCTGACAAAATTATTTTCTCTACTTGCTCAGTTCTTGTTTCCGGCCAAAGTAACGAAAAAAGTGACCTTACTTGACCCTAATAAGAAAGAAGTTGACAGTAGAGACATTTGCCAAGAATATTTCATAAAAAGATCCACTAAGTTACACTGAAGTTTTGCTGGTGACTTCTACATCAGAAGGTGCAGTTTGCTTAGTTCTAGTGTTACGCCGCTATGTGCCCAGCGGGCTTGCAGGGTGCTGTTCGTTCCGCTAAGTCCACCAGTTAACGCAGGACACAGACGTTGGCTGTGGTTTGCCGAACACTATTTAGTGTCACAGATATCCCCAACTCCCGAGCGGACCACATTTTAAAGCCACGAGGCGAGTTATAGGTGAATAATTAAAAGTCAACATAGTTAACTGGCTAGGTTACCCCTCAAATACAAGGTTTTCGACAAATACAATTCTTCACAATAAAGGAAGGACTCTGAACTACCGTTTTTGGGTTAACAAGATTAATAACAATGTTCTTTTATTAAATAAAAGAAAAAAAACAAAGACAAAAACAATTCAAGTAAAAGTCAGGAGCGAGAAAGTCTTTCTGTATCTCGGAGGAGCCTCCACTAAAATATCCGTATCCCGGAGTAAGCCCCTCATAAAATATTTTTATCCTTGGACGAGTCCACCATAAAATATCAATTAATGGTGAAAGGTGAAAATGTAGTTCGACAACGGTAGACACAGTCCGCTTTTCTTCAGACTATGACGGTCAAATATATTAGGGTGTCATATTTTCTCGTCACCCTTTAAATGATCATAAGCCAATTCAGGCCATTTTGTCAATTGACAAGAAGGAAAACGAAAACAACATAAGAACTGCAATACTTCAAGGATCAAATTCTGCAAGTCAATTGTAACGTGCAATAAGAGCAAATCAATTAAGGCTTTATTTCACTTCATTAAAGCTTTTTCATTCTCTTAATCCTTATCAAGCCAACAACGACGCTAACTGAAGGTAGAAGCTGCTTTTCGAATTCTGTAAGCAGGCGGCTAAGTGATGAAGGTCGCTTTTAAATATTATTTAGCGGGATAATATATCTCTATCTTAGAGAGGCAGAACTGACACTACGCAATGGGGCTTTAGAAAAAGTGGCTAAAAGAAAACTTGTCTCCTCATGTCCGACTTGAGCCACTGTGACTAACGAGCATTTTTAAACTAGTTGAACGAGAAAGAAAATCAAAGAAAAATGCATTTTTCACTTTGCTTGTTGAAACACAATAACTATACAGGACATGGCCGATATTAAGAAGTCAGAGCATCGCTCTACTCTAATTAAACTAGCAAAACTGGATATTAATATCGCTGTAATTAATGTTCCCATTTCCAAATCAAGGCAATTTGAAAGAACACGGAACAGATTATACTTTCTACTAGTTGAGCAAATAGTTGCAAAAGAAAAGTGAACGTGTGTTGATGGAATTGCCTCAAAAATCCTTATTTGTAAACTTTCTAATCTGATTGTATAATTGATTTGCTTCTTGTATTGAACAAGAAACAGTACGTTGCGCTTTTCTGGGTGTACGCTTCAATCCGCCAAGCAGACCAAGACGAGAAATATAAGTTTTACAATAATCTATACAGCTTCCAAAGAAATATTCAAGCCAGTCATAAAGTCAGTATTTTTTGGATTAAATGATGACTAGGCCAAGACGTTTTGAGAAATGTTCTTGGAGAACATAAAATAGGAAAATTCAGTTACAACGAACACATTCTCTTTGATTTCCTCGCAAGACAGCAGAAAGACAGTTGAAGACTGTGTGAATCCATCTTTACCCAAACATTAGCACTTTACAGACTACATTCTTCTATGCAAGAAAAGTATGAAAATAATCAGTCACAGAGCTAAACGACTTCCTCCAAAACTAAATGTTGCTTTCAAACAAGAAAACTAGAGAGGAACTTTATTATAAGCCGCAGTTCTGATAACAAATATTCCCAACTATTTCAAAATAAAAAGTATCATGAAAAAAAAAGAGTGTGATTGTTGATTTCCAAGGAAGACTGATCATCTTTACTTTAAAGACTAGCACAACAAATTCTTCTTACTTCTTTTCTCTTTAGACTCTTGGTTCAACACAAGTCTTCACCCTTACAAATCAATCCCTTAAGTAATTAGTCAAACGATTAAAATCTTTAATCACTCTGTTGGTTGGGACCTTATACATCAGAATCAACGGAAGACGCAGTCATATATATATATATATATATATAGCGTAAGATTGAAATGTGAGTACAGACGTATTTCTTACTGACAATGCACCAAATAAAGGACTATATCAGGAAGAATTAAGAAGAGCAAAGTTCTGGTCCCTTTCTTCAGAGGGGAATGAAACTGGAAGTTAACTCCTGTTGATGAGTCTAAGGATATCCAAAAACGCAGAGGCCACGAGTTGAAATACACGATAGAGAATTTAATCTAAGTTGTAACACAACATAGAGATCAGATTAAACTTCAATAAAAAAAAAATCTCTATAGAATCTGTTGAAACATTTGTCATATGAATGCCCCTTTTATTAATTTTCAATATTGGCGTTGTTCATTGGTTCGAACACAAAAAATATAAGAAATAAGCAACTGTGACACCATAGACCCTGGTTTGATAGTATATAGACTTAGCTATATGTATGTGGATATGTGTAAACACATGAATAAGTGTGAGTACATGTATGTGTGTACGTGCGGTTGTATACATATGCGTATGGTTGTGAGTTGATCATAGGTATATATATATATATATATATATGTCCATATAAGGGCCGGGACATATTTGCATGGCTATTTTGTCCGTCTGTATTTTGTACGGGAACCACTAATCCAACCAGTGTGTAAGTTGAAATGGTCAGATAAAAATTGAGCTTCCATTTTATTATCGTACGTTTTTGGGTCTCCAGGAGACGTACATTCTGGCAATATTTTTACGTCTAGTCTATGGGTAGCCGAAAATACGGAACTACGAAATCTTCACCAGTCTGCAACTCAGATAAGACCTGAGACAGATAAACACAGAATTGAGATAGACATAGACAGAAATATTCTGCTAAGAGGATCTGACGAAGAAAAAAAGCGACCTCAAACCCGAAAACCTAGCTGTGCGTTTTAGTTTCAGCTAAGAGAATTTCGCCAGCCAGTAATAATGAGGACTCCACGCACCATCATTTTGCGAAGTGTCACATCTCCCTCCTCTATTAATATAAATTGAAGCTTTTTATTTTCGCCTTTTTTTCTTCCATTGTGGACCCGTCTCGGACTTTGATCTGAACCTGCAAGACGACGTGGGGTGAGATTCTCAGGCGAAGTGCTTTCCCTCACAAGATTTTCTGTATATTATCCGTTTTATTGTTGATACTTTTAATGCAACTTAGCTTATCCGAAAAGTGCTGCTTACAGGCGAGAGAAGGAATGAGAGAAAGAATTTCAGAGTGATAGAATAAATGATAGAAATACAAAATCAGATAAACAAAAGAAATGAAAAGTTGATACTGAAGATTTTCAAAGTATACAAATGCAGCATTAGTAATTGAATAATCTTTTTTAAATAATATATATATATACAATATAACAGAATGAATCGTGAAAAGTAAGGATTATTATCTTTGTTATTTGACATTTTCTTTTTCTCTGTACAACTATGTTTCCCAGTGTGTTTACCACATAGAATTGTTCTATATATGTTGAATGTTATTTTAATTCACTAAATATTCGCCCGTAGACTTCACGATTTTGGTCCCTATTTCAATGAAACTTTCAGGAATTGTAAATTGCTTGTATCTATTAAGGAAATTTCCAAATAAACATTTATAATCAAAGTCATGATGAAAGCAGGGGTCGTAAAGTAGGTTTCCCTAATAGAATTCTGGATTATTCTTAGTATGGCTTTATGTTACAAAGACTATTGTTACATAAACTTCATATATTTATTAAGTAATATGCATTATTGTGAATAACCCTTTCTCAAACGAGGGGTTAACCCAGGTCAGTAGCTGTACTTCATTCTTAATGTTTGTTTATGATAATTTCAAGCACAGAAAAGTTTTAGCTGAGTGTAAAGTATTACAATCATTTGCAATAGTTAACAGATGGACGTCATTTTTACAGTTCCAAGAAAACAACAAATTTTAACAGATATAAATTGGAAAGTGACGATGCATTTATTTATTTATTTATTTGATATATTCATTATTTATTCATTTTTGCTATTATATTGATTAGCATAAAGTATTCATCTAAAAAATCTTAAGTTTATGTGAGTCATTTATCTTTATCAAATTTAGCAAGATATACTTAATCCATACATTTTTTAAACATTGCTATTACATAACTACCTTCATGATTTATTCTTTTAAAACAATCTATGAACTGTAAATATTTTGATTAGAAGATTTCTTTACACGGAGAACAGCATGAAATCTTAAAATTATGAGTAAGTGTTATTTTGAACAAATAAATTTACACACTAAAATAAATGCACACACAATTTTTTACCAAGTTAGAGATAGTTTAGGTAATATAATGAAATTACAGAGACTAAAATAAGACTTTAAAAAGAACAAAAAATCACATTTAATCAATATCTGACAATTTATTTTTGCTAGCTTGATTTTATATTGATCTTAAAACAATTTATTAATTCTTTTCTCTTCGATTTATAATTTGGGCGGCTATGTTTTGATCAAAACAAAGACAAACCAACAAATGTCATTTTAAAATTTTAACATTTCAAAATATGTTGCCGAAAAAATTCAAATTTCCACATTAATGAACTAAACGCATTTTTGTTTGCTAGTCTGGATTTTTCCTCTGAAGTAATGATGAGTGCTATCTTATTATTTTACATAAAGATGTTGAAGAAAATAAAAGATTTACGAATCAGACCAAGCTTGCATCTAAAATTCAAATGGTAGAAATGAATAAAATAAAGCTGAATTCCCGTTCCTTTTGTTTTTGTTTTTGTTTTTGTTGTTGTTTTTTTGTTTTGTTTTGTTTTCTTTTTCTTTTTCTTTTGCTTATCAAATACTGGTATCATTCTTTTCTTTTATTACAAATTACCTTCCCATCTTATCAACTAATGAAAATTACAAAAACGTGGCTGAGCCGCTTAGACTGCCACCCGTGCATCTTTCATGTGATATATATTTTGCTGCGACGCAATGTCAGACCCCACGTTGTTATATTCAGCACTTTTACTGTGGCGTGAATTCTAGCTTGTCACTACAACTATGTCTGATCATTGCTAACAAACTGCTTCCATTTTCCACATCCATCTCGTCTGTTTAGTCACCTCCATCTATCCCCGATACAACTGATTCTAATGAACAGCCTCTAACCAACTAACTGCACCCGAATGTACGTAAAATTAACTCTTCCCTAATTCTGGACATAGGACACCCATAAAGCCAAACATAAAATTTTGCCAGACAGAAAGTTCCCAGGATACTCTAAAAGGATGACAATAAAATTTGTTTATTTTAAGTTGTGGTTTGAACGGTCTTAAAAATCTTATCTGACTATCTCCACTTAGTAAATTCATTCACTTCTTCAAGTCTTTCTCAACCAGCATTCATGCTCAAAATACCTACGACCGCATTTACACATACATACGCATACATCAAAGCATATGTCTAGAGGTCCATAGTGTTACATACTTCCGCATAAATGCATATAGGCCCCGACATGGACACATATGTATAGCTACACCAATGTTCAACTGGCAAGTATATATATATATATACATCTCATCCTGTCCATAGTGTCACAAAATGACAGGGAGTTATGCAATATTTGCATGTGGATCAGAATGTTTACGATAACATAAATTACTTACAATCTTTTCTTATGGCTATTTCATTAATAGAGCAATTTCAAAAATTCAGGCCATGCTTTCTATTTTCATATCAGGGTCCATGCTGTTGATAATTTCCTAAAGCATGTTACCCCTTAATTTCATAAAATTTGCTTAAAATTCGATCTAATGTCACGAAACACAGTGTTATGTTTGATTTTAAATTCATATGCAATTTTTTCCTAAAATGATCAGAGGCTCGAATCTTGTGGGAACAATAACGCTTCCTTAATTACACTAAAAAGCAAATCTTAATTTCAAAATACAACATCCAATGATACTAATCAATAGTTCCATAAAAAAAATAGAATTCTTATTTACTATTTCCCGTACAATAGCTTCTGTTTTCTTATCATAATTGTTCATGATATATTCCTTGTTCTTGATTTTGATAGGAAAAGTAAACCCTGTCATATTTACTATTCGGTATAAGTGTAAGTATAAATATCTCCAACTTCCAATAATTACAAAGTCATTCCACGATACATAAGTATATTTCCATTATTAATTTTCATTTAAATAAAAACATTAAGCAGGTTGTGAATTGAATTACCATTACCAGAAAATCCGGCGAACACTTACGCACGACATACGGAAACACAGCTCCCCACCACTGGTTCGATCCCCACTAGTGAAGATCACAGTATACACTGCTAATGAGATCTAATAAGGTCGAAACAGCTGTCCAGTGTTTCCGTATGTCGTGCATAAGTGTTCGCCTGATTTTCTGGTCATGGTAATTCAATTTACAAAATAATTCCCCAACTTAAAAAAGAAAAACATGCATTAAGTAGGTTATATCACAAACTAAATAAAGCAAGCATGCAGAATAGATATTCCCCTTAATGTTGGCGTATTAAGATAATTTAAAATGCCAACATAAGGTAAAATTTCTAGTTTCAAAGATCAAGTTGACTGCAGAAAGCATTGATATTAACCATAAAAAATAATGACGTCAGACTCCAAGTAGTAACGATTGGCTTTCATCTGCAGCTCTCACGATTGTGCATAGTTGAACCCAAGACGTTTGCAACATTCCCGTTGAGATGAGGTATCCAGTATATCTATTAAGTCAAGGGAACACAGTTTTTTTAAGAAATTGTTCAAAATTCTGTTGCCGTGTGTGTTAACATTATAGTTTCTTTTTTATTGTTTTTCTGTTGGAATATAAGTAGCATCAATTCTTGGGGTAGACTAATGTGAAGATAAACTTTTTAAGAGAGAAAAAAACAGTTTCCAGCCGAATTCTTTAATTGGTACCGAGAACTTATTGAAAAGTCTTAATGAGTGCCCTCTATTTAGCATATTTGTGACGAAGTAAAAGTTTCCTTGGTGCTAAAGGTAGACAAGCGGACCAGGCATTCGGTATGTAAGTAACACAGTCTGTCGAGTTACTTGAATTTTTACAGCCTGGTGAATTATAAATTTGCTCATCAGTACCTTTTTGTCTAATTTCATCACTTGCAAATGGTTTAATTTTTCTATTTTATTTATTTGTTTATTTTGTTTATTCTATTTTATTTTACCTTTTTTTAATTTATTTGTATACGTATTTATTCTTATCTTATTTAATTCTATTTTACTTTTGGGGGAAATTAGCTTTATTACACCGAGCTTGTAACAATCACTTTCAGTAGATTAAGTGTTGCTGCCGGGAAATGAGAACTGATCTACTAATTTTAGTGGCTTCCCACGAAGAGTGGAGATGGTTATTTTTGTTTAAAATTTACGAAATCTGTTTTATTTGCGTTCATGTAGTGGTCATTTCCTCTTGTTACTTGCTCTTAGCTATGCTAAAAAGATTCGTGTATTTACAAGAAGAGCTAAATCATCTGCGTTGTCTTCATCTGCCTAATTTCTGCAGGATATTATCTGTTTCTTGCCTTTTTAATGTGAAAACATTTTCTTTTAAATGATCTATTCATTTTCGAAGTACATAAATTTGGTAATGTATAGAAAATATGGGGTAATGAATCTCCTTACCATACTCCGGTGACAATGTTAAAGAAGTCGGTGTTTCCATTCTTTCGTGTTTTTGTTAGGCATCATTATAGCGGTGACAGTTTATTTGGGAAAACCATTTGTGAGTATTATTTGCTCCATCTTTCTTCTCTGTATGGAATCGAATTCCATGGAGAAATCTACGAACAGCAGTGTTATTCGTAATCCTTTGATGATTCGATGGATTGTCAGAATCTGTGAGGTTGCGGAGCAATTTCTTCGAAAGCCATTCTTATTTTTCCCAAGAAGGCATAATAAACGTTATCAGCTCTAGCAGAAATAGTTACACCTCTGTAGTTCTAAGAGATTCCGAGCGCACCTTTCTTTCAGAAAAAGAAGGTTGTGGCATTTTGTCCACATCTCTATTTTGTTTGGTATAAAGATTGCATTGCATAATTGAAAAAGTATGTCGTCAAATTTTCTTGTCTTCTAAACTTTACGGGGTATTTCGTCGAGGCCTATCGCTTTTCTGCTTTTATGTTTTTCAATACTACATGAAGTTCTCTCTCCGCAATCTGTCCAAGTTTATGCCTGATAAGCAATTAGTATCTTTTTCAATTTTCAATCGTTTTCAATTTCACTTAGGGTTTAACCTAATAAATATTCATTTTGGTCATAAGCTGTAAATGTAATGTTTTAAAGTTGTCTTCTTCGAGGTAAGGGAAAAACTTGACTATTCTTGAATATTTTGGATACATTTTAATACAGAAAAGCATAGTTCTATTTTAAATGAAAAAAAACAGTACCTTCAATATTTCGCAAATATTTCAATACTCAAAAAATTATCCAAAATGTACCACGAAGAGGGGTGTCATTGGGAGAATTAAAAAGAAAGCGGTCTCCTCCACCAACTATCTATTTGCCCGCAAAAATAGTTCAAAATAAACCAACAAAATAAGGCTTTGAAGATATTTCTATTTTTGGCCAGAGAAAGTTTTATTTTAGAAAATAGAATTCATGTTTTGCATGTGTTTTATAGCAAAAGCAGAAAAGAGGATCAATTTTCCTCAGTTTGAAAACTTAAAAATTGCATGATTGATATGAACAAAATGTCAGCTAAAAAACGTTTAACAGATGAGATTTCCGAAATGTTACAAAATTAAATTAAATTTCTGATTTGAAGTTAACCAATTCCGTTAAACATCTTTACATGTTAGGTTAATCGATTTTTCTCGTCAAGTTTCTATCTATAAAAACATTTCTTCCAACGCAAGAAGTGATTTCCATATCTGCACATTTTTGATAAAATTATTCCTTTGAAAATCTTTCGATCTGTAGTGTCTTTTCATTGAAATAATTCAATAACGAATACTATTTAATTTCTAAAATAAATTTCATTTATCCACTTTATTTCCGTGACACATTCAGGATTTTTTTTTCGACACCTTAGTCGAAAATTTCTTTCTAAAGCTTGTTTAAATAGTTTTTTTTTAGAAAAACATAGACGAGTCTAATATATATATATATATATATATATATATATATATATATATATATATATATATATATAATTTTGCGCAAATCATGACAGCGTTTTTCAGATTTTTCTTTACTGAATACAAATACCAAACAATTTAGATTTTAAAGAAAAGTAAAACATTTTTTTAAATTTAAAGAAAAGTAAAACATTGTCTTTGCTATTTAAACTGTTAAGAAGCTCGATGATTGCAAAATGGAAGAAAATAAATCAAACAAATACTTTAAAATGTATGCCCCTATATAGAGGTACGTGGTGCATTCAATAGGTTTCTAGACTTTTTTGTACAGGCATTTAAAATTGTCGTAGACTCTTGAGAATTCACTATGTTATTGCTATACTGACCAATTTTTATTATTTCAGGTTCAACTGAACAGCTACAGAAGCAATTGGGATACACCCTACTAAAGCCTGATTGTCACAGCTGGTGAATTTCAAAAATGCAATCTGGACGTGAGGACACTTTAGAAGAACGATATGTAATAAAATTCTGTTTTAAACTTGGAAAAAATGACACAGAAACATATGGAATGCTTCAGACTGCTTTTGAAGCATCTTGCATGAATCGAGCATCATTTTTTTGAGTGGCATAAGAGATTCAAGGAAGCCAGGGAGTATGTGAGGGATGAGGAGAGGTGTGCGAGGAGTAAGGAAGTCAATAAACGAGAGTTGATTGGCCAAAAGGTTAGGGTTAAGGTTACTATGTTGAGGTTTTAAAGGAGTTCAGGAAGAGATTCCTAGGGAAGAGGCCAACACTCTTCAAATCGGGTCAGAGGCATTTCCACCAGGACAATGCACTAGTCCACAACTCCATCCTTGTCACAGACTATTTGACTAAGATAGGCATCAAGACAGTTCCTCACCCTCCCTATAGTCCAGACCTTGCTCCCTGTGACTTTTGGTTATTCCCTAAGCCCAGAGGCTGCCGTTATGAGACAATTAAGGAGAGAAAAGTGGCAGTGACGAAGGTCATTGACACGCTCACACAAGAGTACTTCCATGGGGCCTTCCAGAAGTTGTTGGAACTGTACAGCAAGTGCATTGCAGCCGGAGGAGATTACTTCGTAGAGGACTAGAGTTTCATGTGTGTACTATCAATAAAAGTGCCCATACGAAAAAATGCCTTGAAACCTATTTAATGATCCTCGTATATATTTGATTTTTGAGTCTCGAAGTATAAGAAGTATGAAATGACTTGATAAGGAGCAACAATGCTTCATAGCAATTGTAAGTCTTCTGATTGTCTCTTCATAGACATAAAAATGTTCTGTTGGCTTCAAAAATACTTGACAACATAACAGGCGTCAGCATTCATGAAATGTTAGGTAACAGAATATTATCCTTCAACGAAAAGACAAAATTTTATTTTTCCAGAGACATTTTAACACACACACACACACATATATATATATATATATATATATATATATATATATATATATATATATATATATATATATATATATTATTTTTTATTTTTGGTCCAGTTGGGAGTAATTCCATCAGGACAAGAAGTTATTCAAGCATGAATATTTAAAATTTTCCTGGTAAAGAGCTCAATGTACGAATAATACAGAGCAACAAATTCTTTAAGAAAAACAAAGAAACAGGTCACATAGGATTACAAATTTATTTCAATCCTGTTACGCATTTTTGAAGTTTTCAAAAACACGAAAAAAGTAACAGGACTTCTTCAGATCATTTTGGATAAAAAAAATGAATAGACACATGGTAGTGGGAGGGGATAGTATGAGGGAGTCGAAGAGGTGGGAGGGAGTCGAAGAGGGGTGAGGATTTACCTCTTCATTAAGCCCACTTCCGTTTTAAATTTAACTTTCGGTTAGCAGTGTTATTGTTTTTTAAAAAGGTTTTTTAAAATTTATATTTAGACCTAACTTACAGGTTTTTTATTGACTAAGATTTAAACTTTAAATAAAAAATTCAAGTAAAGGTACAGTATTAGATATATTAGAATTAAAGCAAATATTTAATTTATTTACTATATTTTAACATTTCAAAATTATTTAGAAAGCATTAATTCGTTCCACTTTTTATGCTTAGTACGTATGTATTATATTCTTTTTCACAATTTTCTATCTAACAATTTATTTTATTTAATCTCAAAATTAGCTCTATGTTGTTATAGAAAAATTTTGTTAATTATTTATAGTTTAAATTTAGCCCTATGTCTACACCTAGCTATTAGTTCATTTCTCTTATTTAATAATTTTTTTGGCTCAGGAAAAAGCAAAATGTGGATTTTTTCTTCAAGACACAGGTTGCACCTACTATCGAAAGATTTTGGGGTACTAGATCTTTTCAATATGGACCATTGTATTTCCGGGGTTAACCCTTTAACTTTTAATCCCCAATAATGTTTAGATAGAGCAGTTTGATTTTTTTGATGCTCATGGGAGAAGGAGAATTTATGATTTCCATACCTAATTTTAAAATTAGTAGATGAAATGCCAATATAATATTTCTTATCATTTATGTTCTCATTTGGATAAATAATAGCTTGACATACTACGTTATCTAAATTACACAAACCATTCATTGGACAATCACTTCGAGATTTACAGTTACATTCTATTTTTTTACTATTATTATTATTATTATTTACTCGGTTACGAAATTTATTAATTAATTCATTATTATGACTATCTATTATTTGAGAAATATTTTTTGTGCAAGAATAACTTATTTTCAAGGTTTTCCTATTAAATATTTTATGTAATATACAGTGGATTTTGCTATACTGAGGAACCAGAGAGTAAAAATAAAAGAAAGCTAAAAGATGGACAAATACCTTTACTTTGCCAGAGAGATGAAAAAGAGGCAGAACATGAAAGTGACAGCGTTGTTGGTGCATTTGGAACGGTTCCCAAAAGTCTGAAAAAAAACACTTGAGGAATTGGAAATCAGAGAAAGAATTGAAATCGTCCAGACCACGACATTGTTAAGATCGGCCTGAATACTCAAAAGAGTCCTAAAGACCCGAGGAGACTTGCTGTCACTCAAACTCCAGTTTGCAGGAAAAACTTGCAATGAGTAGAATAATAATAGTAATAATAATGATATTTGCGCCAATAAAAAAGAATTGGAGACTCTGATAGAAACAATAAAAATTTACTGCCAGAATATAGGAATGGAATTTGGAATAGAAAAATGTGTCATGCTCAAAATAAAAATTAGAAAAAGACAAATAATCCAAGAAATAGAACTGCCTAATCAAGAAAAAATCAGAACGCACCCTGTGTTAGGACCATCTCTTAGCGGCGACCTAACGTTTATCAGCTGGTCATCTCCCTGAGTACATATCTTCTGTTGCACTATAAGCTACCGACTAGGGAAGCGTCTACACTTTGACTGCTAAACCTAATTAAGATGATTGTCCATTTGAGACAATAACTAACAATATTAGATGCTCCACCATAGATCACTCAGGTATAAATTCCTTCACTTTAAGCTCATAAACTTCTAAGATATTGCTAGTATTATGAGGTAGGGAATCGTGTCTGGGTCAAATAATGTTCACGCTTCATTTTCTCTTGATCGATCATCTTTTCAAGTCATCTCCTCTCTAGGTTCCTTGTATTAGCGTGTGGGGTGCCTGGATTTATGCTCAATCTTTCTGGTTAACTGTGAAATAAATTTAGGTTAGATCTTTACGAACCCCATTCTTCGGATCCAATCGAAACTAATCAAGTCACTTGATTAATTCCTTATAATTCCTCAGTCTCTTTGAATTAGAAACTGAATAAGTCTTTATTTCGTCTCTTCCCTTACGACGGAAATCGAGTATCTCTGTGCTACACCTTAGGAGCCATTTTTAAGCCTCGCGTAGGATCGATGTACCACCTGTGAAAGGTCCCTACTAAATCTGTTATGAAGAAATAAAATCGAAAAGTTTATATTAAATGAAGTTTCTTAAGATTTTGATGTCAGCATGGTTTTGTTTTTTCTCACGTGTCAACTCCGTCCACTAAACTAATTTGAACGATTTTTTAATTAATTATATATTCATAAGGGGATAATTTTTTTCATTTTTAACTGGTAATTCATTTTTCCTTTTCTGATAATTTCATACATGATCCATGAACAATTTTTTACTCTCCATATATTTTCTTTTTCCAGAAAATATTAAGCGATTAAGATTTTCTTTTCAAATAGTTGGGCTGAGACATTTTTCTACTGTGACATTGGATCATGGAGGAATTTAACCAACTGAAAACGAGCAGATTTAGCGAAAAGGATCGTAATTATTCTAACTTTTGGTTCAAGATGTTTTATTTGATCAAATAATATTTAAGCAATTAAGATTTTTTAAGAGTACAACTCTACCCCGTAACCTAGTTTAATCATAATGTCGCCACTTATGTTGTGTGTCTTGAACAGGAATAGCCTGGAGGAGCCCATCCCTCTCCAAGCTTACAACTGGCTTGAATTCAGTTTTCCTTCTGCTAGAAAGCTTATTAAACAAAGATCCCGACCTGCCCAATCATATACCCATGGTTGAATTTGATTCAGGACCTTTCCAAAGGACATTTGCGCTGAGTGAATTGCAAACGGACTCGTTCAGGTTTTGATCTCAAGTAGCCGAGTCCTTCATACAGCGATAACCGTTACCCCACAAGCACTTCCTATGACTCAAACCGCCATAAATGTTATTAATCAAGCGTTCTTCATACGTTTGGTGGATAGTTCTCCGTGGCGTAATAGCTAAAGCGTTGGACTGCGGCCTCGAAGTAAGCGAGTTCTAACCCTAATTGAGCTGTTACGTTTGCTTTCGAACTAATAGCCTTGGGAAATATATCAACTCCCCTATGTCTCCAGCTATGAGTTAAACAACAATACAAGCTCCCTTGTACAAGGATGACTTTGGTATTAAATAATCTAGCTTGATATACCGTTAAAACAAAGAAACTAAACCTTCCTACTTTTGAAAATTGGAGGCGGCATAAATTGTTTCAGCCTATGAATTACCACAGAAATGTAAATGAAAACATAGAATCTGGGCAATAGATTTGTTAGCTTCACTCATTATAAATGAAAGTAGGCTTTTCAATTCCTTTGACAGAAATTTAAGATTGTTTCTTTCTAGCAGAAGTTAGGAACAATGTTTTTACATTTTTAATTTGTTAGCTGTCTGTATCCGCCTCAAAAAGTGCGTATTCTTTGTTCATGCCTACGTATTAGTGTATTTACTTTTGTCTTTCATATTTAACAGTGATAACAAAGTTATTGAGTAGTTTTCCTAAAGTTGGTCCAAAAGGATTATCTACTTACAATCATCAAAAATAAATAGTGTTCGTGGTTGATGAAATGGGATTCGCCATTATGGTATAAAGTATACAGAATTTCCCTTGTCGTAGAGATGATGACACGTGGTGCGACTAAAAAAGCAACCGCTGTTAAAGAGGAAAAAGAAATTCTATTCAAAAATACCAGTTCGAAAAAGAGGTGAAAATATTTTACTTACACGAATAAAAATAATGGCGCAGAAAAAAAGAAAACCAGAGCATTGAGTACTTTTAAAAGTGTTATTTGGACGAATGTATTACTGTTGCTCTTGAAGTCAAGTTGTAAAGACAGTTGGAGAAAAGGGGAAAGTGAGTTTGAAGTGAGTTGTTTCCGATATGCGCTGTTCCCTCACTGTTTTAGAAATAACGATCCGGGTAAATTGAAATTTAAAATAACTAAAACTACGATAAAAAATACTTCGTCTCAGTGGGTGTGAAAATTGAATGAGTACAGTTCTAATAATTAATTATTGTTGCGTTGTTTTTGTTTTGCTTTTTGCTGTTATTGGCGAGGTATTGTTTTCGTTTTTTATTGTTTTGTTTTGGTTTTTGCTTGTTTTGTTTGCTTTTTTCTTCATGACTATGATTAATTTTGCATTATCCCATTACGATGATGTAATATTAGAATTACATCATCGTTTTTCTCATCAATATTATTGTTATTTCTGGGGATTTATCTAATAGTTTTAAAATCGACATAAATATTTCAAGCTTTTACTCGGCAAATATAAGTGTTCCCGCTGCTCTAAGATGCATTTTATGATATTGGGTTCTTCGAATTTTTCGTTTATATGAATAAAAGTTTAACCCAAAAGTCGAAATCTAAAAGTACTGAGACTAAAGTTTTAAATGTTTTTAATTTTAGAATTTGAAATTTAATCGAAGATATGATCAAAATATAAGATTAAATGATGAAACACGTTTAGAGGATATGCTAAAATTAATCAATCCCAAATCTCGATTGGCGAAGATAATCATGAGAAATACGTCAACGAAGATTCATACCATATAAAACGAGTTTATATAGATAACAACTCCATATAGTATTACAGTATAGATAAATGACTACTGTGCACCTATAACTAATCAAACAGCTAAAATGATAAACTCATTTTTGTGAAATGCAATTAATTAATGTTTTATGAAACAACTTCATCGCAAAAAATGTAGTCAGGTTGGTTGGTTGGTTGGGTTATTGTATTCTACAGCATATCAACCCTTGCTGGTTATTTAGTGCTAAATCCTGTTCATTCATATATATGAAGTATATGTAATTTGTAAACGAATAGTTTGTGGATAACACTTTTTAAACGAGCCAGAGAACATTTGCTTGCACACAGTTAAATGGTTTTATCTTTTGCTATCAGATACTAATGGTTTATTTTAGCACATTTAAATGGTTTCAAGTATTGCTATCGAACACTAACAGCTTTTTAGCACTCAGTTAAATAGTTCCAATTATTGCTATGTAATACTTATAATTCAGTTTAACAGTCTTTTATAGTATAGAAAATTATCAAATATTTTTATTTTACCAATAAATGGAACCCTAATAGGTCCTACCACTTCGGGCCAGAGTGAACCTAGGAGTACTCCAAATTTTCCAAAACTTTTGAAATGGAGCCTCTCCATGAGATGGTTTATGGTCATATCCAAGACACTCGTTAGGGTGGTGATTTACCCCTCTGCAGAGATAGAGTCAGCGTATTTCACAGTCTCAGCCAACTGGCAAAATAAATGTACTCAGATTATATATATATATATATATATATATATATATATATATATATATATATGGGGGTGTTATGAAAGAAGAATGTATCGATACCGAACACTATGGTCGAACACTCATCTCCTAGCAGCAAACACAACAGCTGAAATGTGTTATGCTTCTGGGGTCACGTGACTAGGAATAATAAATAAATAAATCCTTCAAACGGAAGTCTCATTGCATTGTGAAGTATGCGTATGCGGTCATAACCCGCGTCAGTACTCAGTACTCGACATTGTACGAGAGTGAAAACATTATAAAGAACCGGCGAATATTTCGCCCTGAACAATATATTATAAAAATGGCAACGAGGAATCGTTTTGAACTTATAAGTGGACAACAGAGGAAAAAATGCGTATCCTACAAGTAATAATTGAAAAATTCAGCGGAGTACAAGGGAAATAGACGAATTGAAATCATTTATCACTCAAATGTTGGCACTGCAAAAACAACCGCAGAAATTATTGTTACAACAACAAAAAGACCAATATGAACAGCAAAAGAAACAGCGAGAACTGCAGTTACAACAACATAAATACCAACTGGAACGGCAATCTCAGTTAGAAAAACAACAACAAATGTTTTTCGAATTGTTGTTTAAGAAAACAACAGTGGAAAAAACGTCTCATTTACGCCAGACGCTATCGCAAATTCCACTGGCAAATTTACTTACAACCCTGACGAAGGAATAACTTTGCAGAGGTATTACAGAAGATACGAAGGGATCTTCAAAAAGGATTGTTCGCATTGGAATGACAAAATGAAAGTTAGTTTATTATTATTCCGCCGAATACGAAAAATACATAAATTTTGTTTTGCCAAAACAAACTGGCGAAATAAATTTTGAAGGAATACTAACAAAAATTTTCGGGAATGGAACTTCATTATTCAATGCACAGTGGAATTATCTAAACTTAGTAAAATGTGACGATGACGGTTTCGTCACCTACGCAGGAACCGTCAACTGAGAATATGAGAAGTTTAAGTTAAATGAGTTAACTTCCGACTTATTCAAATGTCTTAAACTCGTTCAGGACTTGACTTCAAATAAGGACACGGAAATAAGATCCAGGATTTTGACTAAACTAGAAATGGATTTAAAATTAACTCTCAAAAATAGAAGAATGTCAGCGTAGGTTGAATTTAAAACTGGACTCTGCTAGGATTGAGGAGAGACATTTCGCAAATGCATAGCGTCCGACCATCTAACGAAAATTAAAAATACTTTTCAATGAAACAGTGAAAAGGACAGTAAACTCCCCTCTATAATACTTGCCACAGTTGTGGTGGTAAGGATTTTAAGAGTGATTACTTTATTAGAAACAAAATGCTACCTATGTAGAAGATTAGGACATAAGCGTACTTGTTGCAAATCCAAGAAATCGAAGAGAAATAAGAAGTATGTCAAAGTAAATACAGTAGGTAAAGTCGACAAGCGAAAAGAAGAAAAATTAGTGAGATTTCGAACGAAATACCTATGAAGAGAAAATTTGTTCTTGTCACGATTAACAGTATAAAAATAAAATTATAATTGGATACAGTGTCCGATATTGCTATAATTAATGAAAAGACTAGAAGAAAACTGGGTAAACTAGTTTATTTGAGAAAAGTTGCTAATGGTACTTCAGAGAAGAAATTAAATTTTTAGGCGAATTTTCCTATAACATTTCTCACGCGGGAAAAAACAAAAAGTAATGAGACATGTTAAAGAACACAACGGATTTATTCGAAACGGGTGGTATTTCCTTATTCGATCTTTGTGACCTGCCAATCAATTTGTTCTGTAACCAAATAAATATGGTCACTACAAGTACCTAGCATGGCAACAGAAAAATTCAAAACTAACTTTTAAAATTTTCTAGAAGTTTTTTCAGAAGGTCTGGGGAAGTGTACAAAAGCAAAGGCGAAATTTGAAGTTTAAGAAAAGGCAACAACATTAAGCAGACCGAAAAAAGTGTACCTTTTGCGGCTTTAGATCCAATCAATAAGGAATTGGAAAGGCTAGAGAATTTAGGGGTCATTTTCCAAGTGGATTACTCTGCATGGGCATCGCCGACTATTTACGCGAAGAAAAAGAATAAAACAATTCACATATGTGCTGATTTTTCAGCGGGGTTTAATGGTAGCTTGCAAAATTATAATTACCCGTTACCAATTCCGGAAGTTTTCGCCGAACTAAATAGTGGAAATTTTTTTCTAAATTGGACTTGTCGGATGCAGACCCACAAATACTGATAGTAAAAAAGTGTTTGAAACTACTATCCTTACTTAAATTCCACCGACTATTTTTTGGGATAAAAGTAGCTATGAGCATTTTCCAACGGATTGTGGATACAATGCTCTGGTTGGATTGTGCGCAAGCATATTTGGATGTCATCCTGATTATAAGTGAAACCAGAGACCAACATGTGGAAGACATAAAAATAGTATTCGAAAGAATCTAGGAATATGGGTTCAGAATTAGTAGAACAAAAAGGAAGCTATTTATGTCCAGAAAAGGGTCGACATCCAGACCCTGCCTAATCAAGTGTAATTGAAGACATGCCCGCTCCGACCAATCTAACGAAATTGCAAGCATTTTTAGGGTTTACAATCTACTACCATGGGTATATTTCAAAGATGCATGAGTTAACAGCACCTTTAAATGCCTAGTTAAACAAAGACGCTAAATGGATTTCGACAGAGAAATGCCAAAGTGCATTTTAAAAGATCAAAAAAGCCCTCACATTTAATTTATCATTAATGCATTTTGATCCCAAATAAAAGATCTCGAAAATGCATGCGGGATTATTTACGGCCATATCGAGAAGGAAGCCTTGGCTATAATTTTTGTCATGAAAAAGGTCCATAAATATCTACATGGACGAGAATTTCTTTTACAAACCGAAAATCGTCCGCTATTGTCTATATATGGTTCAAAAGGTGGGTGTTCCTGCACTATGTGCAAATAGACAGCAACTATGGGGAACTATACTCCTGAATTATAATTATAAAATGGAATTTTTACCATCGGACTGTCTCGTTTAATTCCGAAATTCGGCAAACCACTTAAAGATGCAGTGATTGCTGCAATAAAGATTGAAAATAAAAATGTCTTACAAGAGACTTACCGATGACTGGAAGAAATAAGACTTAATTCGCGGAACGACGACTTGATATTAAAAATGAAGGATCAAAAATGGAAAATCAATGGTGATGAAAGTCCTCATTTAGAGCCAGCTTCGGGATAACGACTCCAACACTCTGTCTCAATCTCTTAAAGCCCACATTCTCTTCGTATTTTCCATCACCTTGTCCGACAATTGTTCGAGGAATCCCAATCAGAACATTTGTGTCTCTCCCTGCTGGCCACACCTTCATAGTCTCCGTTGTAGCTTACTGTGTTACAACCTTTATAATGTTTGAAGAGCATTGTGCAGTAGTTATGATGTCATTATTTTGATACCCAGCGCGAATCATTTTCAATATTTAGATGGCTTCCAGTACTCTATGTCTAACTCTTTCTCAACAACAACTTTAATCCTTCTGTTCTCCATAGTGTTGATTTTTTACTGATACATCAAGTATACTTGAATTTGTTCAAAAAAGTATAAAAATTGTCGAATTGAACACGAACTATGTGTCCGTACCCGCCCGCTACCGCTTCTCAAAAATCGAGAATTTTCTCCAACGTTAATATTTTACAGTTTTTGTAGGGAATAATATGAACACGTGCCTATGACTATAGTTTGGTCTGGTTTATGATATTGTGTATAATTGTTTGGGATGTTTTAATGGACATTTAAATGCAGTGGTTTAAAAACTTTTATGAAAATGTTTGTCGTTGAGTTCTTTGAAATAATTAGGAATGAGAATTTGTAAGAATGATCTTTTTAGTGTCTATTCCTTGCTTTATTTAGCATGTATTTTATGTCTTCCTCTTATTAGATAAAAGAAATGATATAAATGCATTTTTAATTTCTTTTAAAAATGCATTAAAGTTCTTAAAAAACAACGGTATGCAAATCGCCTCATGAACATCCAAAACACTTAGGGACATAATTAATAAACTGACAATTAAAATTCATCTGAAGTAGGTATTCATATTATTTTCCATAAAATTCATAGGCGTGCTGAGAAATTATAAAATTTTCGAATCCCTACTAGTTAAATATCGTTATATCTTTAATTCGACTGAGGTATAATAAATTCGACAGAGGTATATTAAACGTATGCAGTTATCTCGAGAATGTTTATATCTTTTCAAATTTTGTTATTGTATTATTTTTCCATATATGTATCTGTTGATATATATATATATATATATATATATATGATGGGGCAGAAATTTGTGAGCTCGTCGGGTGTGTATTATTGTATAGTATTAATAAGATTATGGACCCAAGTAGCCATGGGCTTTACCATATGATGGTTTGATTATCGTGGATAAAAGCACACCGAAGAAATGTGATGGTATTAGAAAAAGATTATATAAGCTGTTTGATGAGTTTGGATTTAGGTTAGATATAAAGACGGACCTAAAAATTACCGATTATCTTGATGTTACTTTAAACTTATATCATAGAAAAAGGAACCAGGATCTGCGTTATGTGAATAGGGGATCCAATCACCCAACACAGGTATTTAAACATGTACCTAAGGGAATAGAGCATAAGTTATCAAATATCTCCTCCAACAAGGAAATTTTTGAACGAAGCAAGCAGGAATATGAGGAGGCTTTGAAGAATGACGGATATAGGATCAAATTAGAATATCGGGATAGGGAGGAAAGTAATACGCAAAAAAGGAGAAATAGACCTAGGAAAATTTTATGGTTTAATCCCCCTTATAACATGGAGGTAGTTAATAACTTAGGGAAAGAATTCTTTAAGTTATTAAAAAGAAATTTCCCTAGTGGGAGACCGTTACATAAGATATTTAATAAGAATTGTGTTAAATTAAGTTATAGTTGCATGCCAAACATCAATGTCATAATAAAAAGAGTAATATAGCTAAATTAAGTAAGGAGAAAAATAAGGTGATTGCTAAATGTAATTGTAGGGATAAGGTTAGATGTCCGCTGGAAGGCAAATGTAAGCAAAAATGTGTAGTGTATAAAGTGGAAGTATATAGTGATCCGAATAATAAGAGAAACAAAAAGATATACTTTGGGTCGACGCAATGGGATTTTAAGACTAGGTACGATAACCATAAAACGAGTTTCTCACACGAGAAGTATAGGCATAGTACTACGTTATCTAGTTATGTGTGGGAGCTCAAGGATAACAAAGGGATAGATCCTATAATGAAATGGGAAGTAATAAAGAAATGCCGTAAATATAGGGCTGGGGATAGGAGTTGTCTGCTTTGCATGGAGGAAAAATTAGCAATAGCATCTAGTAAAAGTAAGGATATGTTAAACCAAAGATCGGAGGTGTTAAACAGTTGTAGACACAAAAGGGCGTGTTTGTTCTATAATTAGGGATAGGTTTCAGAGATTTTTTTAAAAATAAAAGTAAGGTTTTTTATTTATTTATTTATTTATTTTATTTATCTTATTTTATTTATTTATTTATTTTTTTTGTTATGTAAATTCTAAGCTAGGTGGGTTTTTGGTGAATATAAGACAGCGTTTTCTCCTTTAGCCTTGATTGGAGTTAGGCTTCCTGATGATCCGATTAATAGAAGATTTCCAACTCGCGATTTAAGTTAATTTTATAATTGGCTCCATGCAATGCTACAATTACTTTTGTAATTGTAGCATTGCAGGATTCGCGGAAGGCTTTATTTTTCTTTTGACCAACTGACTGCGTATCCCTTGATTTTTTTCAAGGGGTCGGACGAGGTTGGCCTTTTCTTTCTTTTTGACCTATATTTTTTTCTTTTTCCCCCGGGCGGTGATTCGAGATACTTTTATTTCTTGTTCCTGGCGGAGTTTTTTTTTTTTTCGTTTTTTTTCTGGTACCATGAATGCTGGTAGATATTAGATTAGTAAATATATATATATATATATATATATATATATATATGTGTGTGTGTGTGTGTGTGTGTGTGTGTGTGTGCGTGTGTGTGTGTGTGTGTGTGTGTGCATGTACATGTCGACTTAAAATTCAGAAAAGAGTTGTCATTGAGCATTACTTTAATATGTGTAGGATACGAAAAAGTACAAAATGTAGTTTTTGAGTTTTACTGATATAATCCGATGATAAAAATTAATCAAATTGTGTAATGCTTCAGTTCTTCAAGAGTAAGTCTCAAAAAGCACGAGCAATTTTTCCGTTCTTCAATCCCACCGTGTTTAAATATCACACAGAATCCATTAGCGAAATCTTTATTTAATGCTTTTCTTCGAAAAAAAATGTAATCTCGTACTGATTGTAGAAAAAATCTTTTTGTGTGTGTGGTGAGGAGAACTAAAATATCATGAAAATGTTTCACACCAAAGGGTACTTTTTTTAAGAAAAAAACAACTTATGAAATAAAAAACAAATTTGAATTAATTGAAATCTTTCAACTAAAAATAAGGATATTTTTAATACGTAGCTTATTCCTGTCTTCCTTCTTTTTATCTCACTCGTCGGTGTTCTTGGAATACTTTTAGTCCGGCCATGGACAGGGTACATTTGCTTATATATATATAATGTAAAGTTGGCGACCGTAGTCGAAGGTGACCTGAAGGCTCCCTTTTCGATAGCTACTACACCAAGGTGTAGGGGAGAGTGCTACTCCTTCCCCTGGATGGCTCCACTTTACTCTTGATCCTTACTTTATAATGCTGAGTGTTAAACAAGGTAGCATCAAGTATCATTTTTTTTTAGTCTTTGGTTTGACGCGACCTGGGATTGAACCCAGGTCTCACGAGCCATTGGTGAACCCAACTGATTTTGCTAACGAAGATTTTGAAAACACTTGAACATGTCCTGCTGCATGTCCGTTGCGAGACATTACGACTATAGAAAATTCCGATTTTAAGAGTTGTTTTTTTCTTTTCAGCTCTCCCTTATAGCTCTTTTTCAACACGACTAAATCTCATAAAATTGAAAGATATATCAACATCATCTTCAAGGCGAGCCCATCTTAATCATAAATTCCTTTGACTCAATCACTCAACATCCGTCCCCGTTGGCCAGACATCTGAGTCGGTCTTCTAGCTGCACACAGTGTCCACACAGAGCTGTTGAATGTAAGTTTTTTCTTGGTGGCAATGACACATGAGTTTTACCAGCTGTGGTAGCATATCTTACTCGTCTTACTTGGAAGGCTTGCAAGATAGGTTGTAAGTGGCCGTGCAGCTATTGTTTTGTTGGGTGCTACTTCAGGATTTGTTCAGAACAGCACGCAGCTTCCTTGTGTAGTTATTGCCTAGCTTCTTATCTAAGAGTTTCGTTTGAGTTCAAGTGGTGCTAAGAATTCCTATTTTATCCGAGATCAAATTTCCATATGGTCGATAGCAGTACATGTTTTACACATTTTTATGTTGACATCGCTTTCAGCTGATGGGATATTGTGACCAAAGTATATGAACTGGTCTACTAATTTTAGAGACTTGCCATTTAATGAGAAGATGGCACTATCTTGATTAAAACATATGAACTCTATTTTATCTGCGTTCACGTAGAGACCAATGCTTTTTGCTGTCTGCTCTTCGCTATGCAGTAGATATTAGGCATCATCAGTATTTGCAAGAAGCACTAAATCCTCTGTGTAGACTGTATCAGTTATAGTTTCTACAGGATATGGTTAGCTTCGTACCTTTTTTAGTGGAAAACCATTTTCTTTCATTAGATCTATTAACGTTGTCTAACCAATACACAATAGAAAGCCAAAGTTCGTAGCATTCATGAAAATCTACACATGTACTTCACATTTGGTGTTTACGTATATTCGTTTCACGAGACGCACAACTCTCTTTGATTATTGTAATCATATACAGGCAGAAAGAAATGGTAAATAATTGCCTAAAGAGTACAAAAAAGATTTGTGTTTTGCAGACGTGAACTCTATCAATAATTACATCCAACATGAGTCCCCGTTCCGAAAAGATTGAAGTAGAATGCAGCAAAATAATATCTTAACCGATTGTTTGAGACTTCGATTTCTCTAGGTGCCCTACACGTCTTGCCTTGTGCCAGTCTTAGCTAACCTTATTAAATGACTACTATCTTAACCAATTTCATACCTAAATGTGCCCTGAGCATACAAAATAAATTTGAAGAAATTTATCAGCAAACATATTTATCTCGGACTACAATAACACAGTTGCTTTTCTAGTTTTCTGGTGCTAAATCTCGATGATGTGATTTCTTTTTATTCTCTACGATTTTTGTTATTAAAAGTGACGTAACTGAGTATTTATTCCGTTGATATACATTTCATATCAAATAATTAAGTACAAGTTATTGTGAGGTATAAACACTACAAAGACTTAACATATCGATACAGACGATATGTGACTTATTTGAAAAAGGGTGTTTGTGGTGTGATCATCTGGATTTGTATTCTTTTAGATATGTGCTAGAACATGAGCTCTGCTTAGAATTTGTAACTTTTCGCGCATTCTGCTAGTTAGACTCTTCGCATTACAAAGTAATGGTAGTAGAATATGCTTAGGAAATAGATCAATATCGGTTGGTTGATGGAAACTAGATGTATCATTGTTTGACAAAAAGATTTTCAGCTATAGCTGGACGGATTAAGAATGCAGGAAGTAGAAATGTACAAACAGATAACAGGCAGATATCTCTTAAGGATAGAATTATATCATTTGCTCTTAATTATGTTTAACACTTGACTGAAGTTAAAACAGAGACGGCAACGATATTCGAAGATAAGTTTTTCTGGGTAGTGACATAAACTTAGGGCTAGCTAGGAGAAAGCTGCAACACTCAGCATCACTAGATACTTAAATTTCCGTTAGAGAGTGACCCACAAGGTCACACAATAATGAAAGTAAAAATTGAGGGAAGCGATGATAGTCCTACACTAGGTAGAGGACGAGATGGCAACGGCAGTTTTGCGCAACATAGACTTACACGTCAACGTACGGCAGTAACGTTAGTATTTTTCTACCTTGTGGTGATGAATGGGTGCTGAAACTACTTAGACAGTACGAACGAGTGACAGAGATCAAAAATAAACTCGACATGGCCCGACAACTGAACAAGTGCGACTATCCGTATTTTGGACAGCGCTACAGTTGCCTCCCTAACGTTCAACATGCTTCCAAGAGCCTTTTCCAAACTGAATTTCATAAGACCAAGGTTAATTATCGCTTTAAGCTTATCGTTGGAGTTCAAATTACAATTTTCTCAAAGCTGTTAGTTTGAATCCGTTCTCCCTCAACAGCGTTCTTTTTTCAACTAACGTATTAGTAAAACGGAGGATTTCACAGTGAAAAAACAGTCACCAGTTTGATTAGTTTATTTAATTTCTTAATCGTTCTTTTTCTCCTTTTATTAACCTCCAATCTTTCCTTCTAGCTTTTAGGATACGGATCAATGACAGTTCATCAAATCAAAGAAATATAAGTGTTAGTTTCTAGACTCATTAATTTTTGGAATAGTATCCTTTTCAATGTTATATTATCAAGGCTTAATTGCTTTAAACAAATTATAATCTACACAGTTTCCAGTTCTCATTTATGTCTGATTGTTTTACTGTAAAGTATATTTTGTTAACTAGATAAAAATTTGAACAAAATTAGTCTCTATCAAAATTATATTTATAAAGAGTTAAAAAGAGAAGGAATGCAATATATCTTCAAATGCTTGTCGTTATGTACAAATATGAATTCTGGGTTGATGACATTTGATAGTTCAAAGAAGTATAAGCAGAAACGTTAAGATGAAAAAGTAAAACAACTTTCAACAGTTGAATAACTCTTCAATATACTTGCCAATATAGGAATATGTTAACATATATACCAGATATAGACAAATTGGATATATGTGTGTGTATGGGTGGGTGCATGGTTATAAAACATAAGTTTTTACAGATAAAAAAAAGCAAATGAACAAATAAAGAATTGACAAACTAAATGCTTATGAATCGATTTTTAAGAATGATTTCTTAAGCTAATGAATTAACTCACACCCAGTGCCCTAGAAATGCATCTTATCTTATAAAATACGGCGGATTCATAGAAATGCTTAACGGGGTTTCATAGTATCAAATAAATCTAAAAACTACTAAACAAGTTACATCTTTGAAAAATAATAAACCTGTGTTTAGGAATATTATACTTTCGATATTTATTTTAATTTATTTACAGGGGTAATAAAGTGTAAAGTGGAGAAGGTAATAATCTACTGCTATAAATATGAAAAGAACGCAAAGAGATAACCATGAATCTGATCAATTATTTTCTGAGAAAAGTAATTGATTGTTGTGTGCTTGTCCCATCTACGTCGACCTTGATCGGTCTTCAAGTTTACTTCAATCTAAAGTAAGCAAAACCTCTCCACTTAGAAAATTCGTTCTCTCAAATCCTCCCATCGTCTATATCCATTACTTCACCTTGAGTCAGACTAAGCAAATTTTAATAAATATCAAGTCACCATTGTTGGATTAATTGAATTGGCAAAATCCCGGATAGTAAAGAAAAATCCGACTATATTTTGGATTTCGGCAAATTATCAAAAAATGGAAATTCGTGAGTGTAATGGATTTTGAAAATAATTCGTTTATATGAGCTTCACTTTTTGTGTTCCTTATACTTCAGGAAAAAGCTATAAATAGAAACTTTTCTCGTGGATCAATAAAACGACGCCATTTTGTTATTTTCGCTATTTAGGAATGGACCAAATTACTCATAAGTAAGGCCGTTTAGAGGATGTCGTTTAGAGAAAAAGGATCAGAAATGAAATTTCATCAATAGATATAGCTTTTATGAAATGAACTAGAACTTTAATTGGTTGATGCTAATATTGAAATATTATCAAATGACTTTGAAGGGAATAATGACTATACGTATTCCTGTATGAAATTCTTTTCTAGCTCATTTCAAATCATATCACCTCAAGATGTTGTACCCATCACATTTCTTTCTCTTTCTTCCTCTCTTTCACTCACTCATTCTCTCTCTATCTCTCTCTCTCTATATATATATATATATATATATGTTCGTGTGTGTGTGTGTGTGTGTGTGTGTGTGTGTGTGTGTGTGTGTGTGTGTGTGTGTGGTTTCATGAGAAACGCCACCCTAAAAATAAGTGAGTAGAATTTACGTGTACGTAAATATTCTGCTCAAATACTAGTCACGGAATATACACTAAAAACCTTATTTAGCAGTTGAAGGGATTGCTTTATGCCCAAACTTTATTTAAGTAAATTACCTGTTGCGTCAGCTATATAGCTTTGTCAGCGCGAACGCATCTTGCATATAACTATTGCAAACATTTGACAAACCCATTTATTGCGAAATTTCCGGAGTCTTATGTTGATTGATAATTTTCATGAGATAGGGATTATAAACGACCAAAAGAACTCGGGAAGATCATCTTTACTAATGGCAAATTCTCACTGATGAACTCGTTCACTCAGAAAATCACTAAGAAAGTTAACTTTACAGAATGGACTGTCAACAACTACTGTTTTCGGGGCCACAAAGAAGTTAATATCTATTTAAGTTTACTTCCCAACATATTTGACCTATTTTAGCTTCCTGCTAACCACTGTGAGAGGGACCACTGGGAATTTGTGGGTAGATAGTTGTTGTTTGTCTTGTTTTGAGGTAGGCTTTGGTTGTTGCTCAACTTCAGTTTTCTTAATGCTGTTAATTCAAAGTGTAATAACATCAGCAAAGAGCTGGTCACCGATTATACTGACCTAGTGAGTGATTTTGCTTTGAATCTTTGGTGGTTGAAAAGAGCAGCATTTACGTAAAATTCAAATTTAACTTCTAGTTGCAGGTCACTAAATGCGTACATGATGGAAAAGCATAATACAAACAACTCAGGTTCTAGAACAAAACCTTTTTGGTGCATCAAATGGATCAGATTACTTTATATCAAATATGTGAAATAAGTCGTTGACTAAGAGCATCTTGGTGAAAATATTAGTCAAATCTATAAAAGCCACATAAAGTTTTTTTCGGAACTTTTTTGGCAACTTGATATTTCACGTCTTTGGGGTATTGATACAATAATGTTTTCAACAAGAGAGTTCTTGTTGTGGACATTCTCAAGATATTTTTCTATCAAGGAGGACCTCATGTTTGTTTCTATGTAGCATTAGACCATCACAAAATAGAACTAGAACGTTTTTATCCTCTTTTCGACAATATATTTTCTTAAAACATTCATAAAAATTTGGAATATTTTCTTTTATCTGCATCTTGAAGGTCACCAACTCTAGCAGACCAATGTAATTCTTTCCTTTACATAACTTTTCTGAACTGTTTTCTGAACAAAATACACTAGCAGATTTTATCACAGATCCATGATTGATACAGATCGTGTATTTTGTCTTAGAAAGATTTGGGTTTCTGTGACACAGAGAAGTCATAGTCCGAGTAAATCTATTAATCAGAAAAATGAAGAATTAACTTAAATGAATTTTTGAAGAATAAATCAGTAAATTATAAAAAATAAGGAATAAGTTGAAAATATATTATCATTTTTGGCTCTGGGAAAATAAGAAATATAATTGAATTAATTTGGCTAAACCCGAGAGTTGATGACCCAAATTTTGTTAGAAAAAAGCAGAGTTGAAAAGTATGATTGAATTGTCTCTGGACTGACAGAGTTGAAGGAGAGTTCAACAAGGGATCAAAAGCTTAACAATGATGACAAATAGGTGAGCAGGGTACGATTCGCTGATTAGGATATTATAATTTTTATCAATATTTTTTCCCTAAACTTGAAGCTCATGGAAAAAGCTTTTTGAGATCATTTTGAGTTAACGGTAGTGACGTCTCCATCACGCGACAGAATCAACCGCCAACTATGAAGAATTGGAGGGTGAAATATAGAGTAAGAGGTAACCGAACACTGAAAGTGGAGGCGGAGTGAAAGAGTGGAATAAATTAGTGGAATCTAAATTAGGAGAGAATCGATATTATTAATAGCACACAAACCACCACCCCGGCGTGGAACAGATATTACATATAAACTAAGAATTTTATTCATTGAGCAGACCGGCGGCAAGCAGGTAAGAGACTTTGAGCCTTGACTTTGTCCTAGACTCCTGAACGCAGAGAAAATATAACACGATGCTTGCTTGTAATCGCCTTGAACTAAACTATCGGTAGTGAGAAGCCGAACGCAAAGAAGCTGAGAAAAAACTAGGATAATTCGATACCTGAGATCGCCTTGTACTTGACTATCAGCAGAGAGAAGTCAAACGCAGTGAACCAGATAAAAGTCTAAACATATACGAGATTTTGAGAAGCCTGACTCTGAAGGCCGAGAAATTAACTAGAGAGATACCGAACGCAGAGAAGCAGAGAAAAGCCAAATTCAGAGAAGCAGAGAGAAGCCTAAACATGTACGATATTTTGCGAGGCTTCTTGCCTGGCTCTTAATGCTTAGAACAAGACTAACTATTAACTTGTTGGCTTGGTCTCTATGTCACATGACTTGTTGGCTTGGTCTCTATGTCACATGACTTCCACTGGGAAGGGTGTATGCAAGTACTATTTCAGAGACCTTTACATTCAGAAAAATATTATTGTTTTGTTACAAATTTGTATCCCGTTCTTATTGGCGTTTCGAGTATTTTTTTTCTTTTTTAATCATGCGGCCTCATCCGTATATTAGCGATCGATTTGCTGTCTGGATCAAAAAGCACAAAGTGGGCGGATAAACACACCGGCTGTATCGTCCGATGACTCAACCAGCCAAGTGGAATCGTCAGCGGATAGAAAGCAAAGTCTCAAGTGACTGAAGGAGAGGGTTGTGGGGGTACATTAATTGGTGACGTTGACGCGGGATTTGATCCCGAAAAAACATTAACGGCGGGGCTACATACTGATGAATGCGTAGATATGTGAATTAGTGTTTTTCTTTGTTGGCGTGAGTGCTTTGCCCCTCTCAGTACGAGTCGATTTGTTCTCCCCGCTGTTCCGACGCCGACTAAACTGGAAATGACAAATTCTGTTGTGATCTGTGAACTTCTTCATAATCCAAATTTATTCCCACGCTGAAAATACATCACAAATCAGTTATTGTTCAAATCAAATTCAAGGATTGTTTCTTCTACACTTACTGATTCAAAAGAATATTGCAATATTGTCAGCACATAACTGTTACCGATAGCAAACTTCGAAATCCATAACACGGTTTTGACTGCTTGCTATATTGAGTCATACCTGGTCTTATGAACAATTAACCTGCTCTCTGAGAAAATTACAAAAATCTAATTTGTCACATTAACCCAATCCAGACAACTGTGAAGAAAATTATAACTACGAATTTTCTCAAAAGCAGTTACATTATAATTACATTACATTATAATCAGTTGACTTTGTTAGATGAATAGACCTGCTTTGTTCTCGTTGGTGGACACGAATAGTACAATGCCACATGGACTTGTGATAGAACAATAATAACACTGGTTTACAAAGAAATTGAGGCAAGCACAAAAATACCCGTTTTTACCTAATTTGAGGGTGCTGAATTCAAATTTGAAATCCGTTTTGACTCATCACCTCTAGTTTTTTAGATATGCATAGTGTGCATTTTGTGCATATACGGTACATAAAGGCGTATATGAATTCAGGATCAATTCTAATATTGTGAGACTTATGGCTTATTTTTTAGTTATTATGCACTAAATGTAAGTGATAGCATTACATTATATATATATATATATATAATGTAATGCTTGGTCTTTAAGTCGTATTAATTTAAAATGCTGAATTTTTACAAAATGTTATGCTGTATTTTGTTTGTAAAATAATGCTTAAACTATGCGTTTTAAATGTAAAGACACGCTTACTCTACTGTAAACCCAAATTGATTTTAAAGACTCTCTCTCTGTCCTAATGTCAGCGAAAACGGCAGAATGTTTTTGAATCTCTTCTATAATATAATTTAAAATCTCTTCTATAATATAATTTAAAAGCCCTAACAGTAGTTTATAAGAAAAAGTAAAAGCCTAAAACGCCAGGGGGAAAAAAAAAACGAAAAAAAAAAAAACTAAAAAGCCTAGGAAAACGTCCCAATACTGCAAAAAAAAAATTCAGTACCAGTGAAAGTCATTCGAAAGTACCTTGATCTTGGACTTTAACTAAGTTAAAACTTATAAAAAAAAATAAAAAAAACTTCAATCAAATTTACATTTATATTTAAAAATTTTTTTTTTTTTTTAAATTCATTTTATATACGTACACATGGGAAGCAGCATGATGTACGTAAAGGTATTTGAATAAACCCATGGGCGACCAAACTCAATACCTAAACAGGTCCAGGACGTGAGTTTGACGACTTTACGCTCAGGATCGTTAGTTCGATCGGGGAACTACTGCTGCTCCTCTACAAGAGTGGCTTCTATAGAAGAGAATAAAACAGCCATCGAAAGATAACCATGACCCACACTCAAACCACATACACAAACCACATCGCTCTTCGCGCGGGTAAAAAAGGGGCGCGTCCTGCTGAGGTTGGAGCCCTGGCCTCAGTGTTCGAAAAATCAGCTACAGAGCTCAAACAATCAAAACTACTAAAATGCAAGCAAACACTACAAATAGCGACATTTAACATAAGAACCTTAAATAGAATAGGACAACTACCAGAGCTAATCGCATCGGCCGAAGAACATAAGATTGACATAATATGCATACAAGAACACAGATAGATATCAAATATCAAATGCACACCGAAGATATCAAATATCACGAAACTGGCAATGGGTGGTCGCTCGTCACCGTATCCGCATGGAAAAACTCTGTCAACGCTGCAGTAGGAGGGGTAGGATTACTTATAGGACCAAGAGCATTAAAAACGATAAATAGCGTTGAGAAAATACAACCTAGAATGATGGCAGCTACTTTTAACGGCAACCCCAGAGCAACAATCATCTCATGCTACAGCCCCACCAATGTTAGTGAAGAAACTGAACTAGTCACCTTCTACGATGAGTTATCCTCATTAGTGCGTAGCATCCTTAAACACAACATGTTAGTCATTGGCGGAGACATGAATGCCCAAATCGGGAAAAACGGAAACAACAAATATAGCCTCCACAACACGTCAAATAGGAATGGGCAACATCTAACAGATTTCACGATAGAAAATAGATTAGCATGCCTTAATACAAACTACCAAAAAAGGGAGGGAAAACTATGAACATACACGTACGCAAACAATACTAAAGCTCAGATAGACTACGTCCTTATAAACAAGAAATGGAAAAATAGTGCAATGAATTGCGAGGCATACTCCTCTTTTGAGGGTGTGTCCACCGATCACCGAATAGTCACGGCGAAAATACGGTTAAGCCTACGAAAAAACGCCAAACGAACAGCGACCACCAAACACTATGACTGGGCCCTATTGAACAACAGAGATATAAGAGATAAATACGTGTTAGAATCAAGAAACAGATTCGAAAAAATTACAAGAAAAGACGGAGAAAAGTACACCAAACGACGAATATGAAAATTTCGTCAATGCACACCTCGAGGCAGAAGCGAAATACATTCCAACAAAACTCAAAACTAAATATAGAGTCCCTTGGGAAACTTTAGTGGTGAGAGAAAAACGTGCACTAGTGAAAACAGCCTCCAAAACCTATCGAAAAAAACCAACAAACCTTAAAACTAAAAACGGCACAATATCAATTAGCAGGCATATATATAAAGGAACAGACAGAATACATTCAAAATCAGATAGATAAGATTAGAGACTCGGTGGAAGATAGACAATCTAGGATAGCCTGGCAAACAATAAACGAAGTGAGTAGAAGAAAGAACACAGCCGAAGCAAAACTGAAAGCAGCAAACCAACAAGAAAGAATAAAACTGTGGAAACGGCACTTCGAAAACTTACTAGGAAACCCACCGAAAATAACACATGAACCAATCACCAGAATAATTAGCAAACAATTAGACATTAAACTAGGACCGTTCACACATGAAGAACTCGACTCGGTTCTCAGAAAAATTAAAAATAGGAAAGCTGCAGGGCTGGACGAAATTCCCCCGGAAGTATGGAAGACCAGACAATTTGACGACATACTGCTCCGACACTGCAACGCAGTATACATTCAAAATCCGATAGATAGATGGATGAAAGGATGCATACTCCCCTTCCCTAAAAAGGGGGACCTCGGATTAGCCAAAAACTACCGAGGCATAACACTTACATCCATAGCTGCCAAAATCTACAATGCCCTACTACGAAACCGCATAGAACCCGAAATCGACAACATACTTGGAAAAAACCAAAATGGCTTCCGAAGAAATAGATCCACGACCTCACAAATATTAACCATCCGTAGAATCCTTGAAGGTGTACGGGCAAAAAACCTACAAGCGACATTAATTTTTGTTGACTTTACCAAGGCTTTCGATTCCATTCACAGAGGAAAGATGGAACAAATCCTACTAGCGTACGGCATACCTAAAGAAACCGTAGCGGCAATAACGATTCTCTATAGAAACACTAAAGTAAAAGTACGATCACCAGATGGAGACACAGAATACTTCGACATTGTAGCAGGAGTACTACAAGGGGACACGCTGGCTCCGTACCTCTTTATCATTTGTCTAGACTACGTACTTAGAACATCGATTGACAAAATCAGAGAGAATGGCTTCGAACTGACGAAGAAAAGAAGCAGAAGGTACCCCGCAAAAACAATTACCGACGCCGACTACGCCGATGACATAGCGTTACTGGCAAATACACCTGACCAAGCCGAAACACTACTGCATAGTTTGGAACGAGCAGCAGCAAACATAGGCCTCTATGTTAATGCACACAAAACGGAATATATGTGCTATAACCAAACGGGGGACATCTCCACTCTAGAAGGAACCCCTCTTAAACTAGCAGACAAATTCACGTACCTAGGAAGCAGCGTCGAATCAACCGAAAAGGACATCGAAACGAGGTTAGCGAAAGCATGGACAGCTATCAATAGGTTATCGATTATTTGGAAATCAGACCTAACCGATAAAATGAAACGCAGTTTCTTCCAGGCAGCGGTCACATCGATACTGCTATATGGCTGCACTACATGGATGCTAACAAAACGGCTGGAGAAGAAGCTAGACGGCAATTACACAAGAATGCTACGTGCCATCTTAAAGAAGTCCTGGCGGCAACACCCCACAAGACACCAACTGTACGGCCAACTACCCCCTATCACGAAAACTATTCAAGTTAGACGAGCCAGACATGCAGGACACTGCTGGAGAAGCAGGGACGAACTCATAAGTGATGTACTCTTATGGACCCCCACACATGGCCGTGCAAAAGCAGGATGACCAGCACGAACATACATTCAGCAGTTATGTGAGGATACGGGATGTTGTCCTGAAGACCTACCTAGGGCGATGAACGATAGGGAGGAGTGGCGAGAGAGGGTCAGGGATATCCGTGCTACCAGAGCGATATGATGATGATGATCACTTAACTTCTTAACTATATATATAATGTAATGCTATATATATATAATGTAATATCACTTATATATATATATATATATATAGTTATATATCAAGAAGGATTTTGACAGTTAAAGCAGCAGGTCTCAATCTACACTCTGGCAGTCATTCGAAGAGGTTGTCTCGCAGGCGGCGCAGGAGGTTGGTGTCCCTCAACTATCGTGTTACACATCTTTTGGGTTACTAAATATTAGTATTACATTTTCAAGTGCACATTTAGTTTTACTTTGTTATATTTTCAGATTCTCCAATGGCTTCAAGTATGACACTTTCATTTAAGTGTCAAGGAGTTGGCTGGCGAAATTGATTAAATGAAATTAGTTAATTGTATTGAAGGATGAATAATCTAATTAAATCATGATAATAAGTATTTTATTAAAAATAAATTCATTTTGGGTATCCAAGTATTTTTTGAGAATCGTGTATAAAATAAACACCAAGTGATTAAGTACAAAAAAGTTTGAGATCCGATCAGAACTTGTTGACCAAAAAATAAACATCCGCACACCTGCAAGAGCTGTCAAAAGAGCCATCAGATTTCAAAGCATAAGCAAAAAATGTATTTTTAAGATGGTGGACAATTTAGGTTGGTGTCACCAAGTTTGGCACAAGGCCTTGAATCACTAAATCATTGGTCAACCAACCACAGGACTGCTCCTTGTAGACTGTGGCTGATTAGCCGATTGTCTAAACCAATCAAAGGAAAACCGGGGGTGGGGATTGTTACGATGATAGCCATTGGTCGGCAGTCCCCATTGACTGACCAATCAGAAACTGATTATTCGGGATTCGGGCCCATAAATAGAGGACACCCAAAGCGAAAAATCGAGTTGGTTCAGGAATTCGCCGCTTAAAGAACCAAATCCGTTGCCACTGCATTCGCCATTTTGACACTGCCAAATTGCAGTTAAGACTCCGCCAGTCAACTACTTTCACCCCCAGTTCGCGGTGTTTAATGAAAAATATTTAAACAACTGTGTAAATAAACGTTTATAACAAAAGCATTTTTCATCATTTTTCTAAATTTGCTTGGCAACTTTTCTTCTCTCCAACACGAATTCCAACCTTCTCTTTCCTCAGATCTGAAATCACGAGACCAGCGGCCAACTAGGTGTCGCGAAGCTATAGTACCACACAAGCACGTCAAAATGTCGAGGATGCCTCAACAAGGCCAATTCTTTCTGATGCGTGTGTAGGGACTTCACAGCGTCGAACCATCACTTCCCTCTTCAGAACCGCCTACTTTCATTATTTTGACTGTAAAATTGGTGATCAGGACAAGTCTTGGGCTCCACACATCTGTTGTAAACCCTGCTACAATGGACTAACTGCATGGTTTAATGGCAAGAAAGCGGCTTTCAACTTTGCAGTCCCGAGAGCCGCGAAACCACGCAGATGATTGTTATTTTTGTTTAACTAATATAACCGGTTTCAATGCCTTTTCTCGGAAAAGATCAAATATCCCAACCTTAGATCTGCTATGAGACCCGTTCCCCATTCAGATGATCTTCCTGTACCCACACCTCCAGTAAATAAGGATCTTCTTTCCTCATTAGATGAAGAAATGCTTTCAAGGGAGGATTCTGCCGAGTCAATATTTTTGGAAGATATTGAGTCTACATATTCAGGAACAAATAACAATGAGTCACACAGGATCACGCAGAAAGACCTGAATGATCTTGCTCGTGATTTGTATCTGTCAAAAAAGCTTCCCGGCTTAAACAGTGGAACCTAGTCCAGGAAGATGTAAGGATCACCAGTTTCAGGAATCGGAACAAATAAGGTCATTGGTCTTCTTATGAGTATGCAAGCGGGCTTCACAAAGTACTGTTGTTTTCTCTGTCTCTGGAATAATCGAGCTGTATCCCAGCATTACAAGCAGAAAGACTAGGGGTCTAGAAGCACTTTTGTTCCTAGCGAACACAGCCTCAAGGAGAATCCTCTGGTGGACATGAATAAGGTGCTTCTTCCTCCTCTTCACATCAAGCTTGGTTTGATGAAGAATTTCGTGAAGGCGTTGCACAAAAATGGTACAGCCTTCCAACACTTGTCTACTGTGTTCCCAGGTCTTAGTGCTGCTAAGCTCAAAGAGGGCATCTTTGTCGGACCTCAGATCCGAGAAGTGCTGAAGGATACTGATTTTGAGGAGCTTCTTAACTTAAAGGAACTGAGAGCATGGGAAGCATTCAAGTCAGTCTGTAGTGGCTTCCTTGGTAACACACGCGTACCAGATTACCAAGCCCGTATTGAGTAGTTGCTAAAGTCTGACGAGGATATGGGGTGCCGAATGTCACTCAAGATTCCTTTTCTCTATTCCCACCGCAACTTCTTCCCGCCAAACCTTGGAGCAGTGAGTGATGAGCATGGAGAAAGATTCCACCAAGATATTACGAAGATGGAGAGCAACTATCAAGGCAAATGGAACCCCGGCATGATGGGAGACTTCTGCTGGATGCTCTTGCATGACATCCCGGAGGCAAAATACACCAGATCATCTAAGAAAACACACTTTTCACTGTCTGTGGTACTATGAATTGTGTAATTGTGTCATCCAAGTATATTGATTCAACCAGTGTTCTTTATCTATCCTGTTTTATCTGTTATAAGCTGCTGCAACTCTTGAAATATGCACATATATTCTCTGTTTATACTAAAATGAGATTATCTAAAAGCCAGAAAAATAGAGGTGATAGAGCAAAACTATTTATAAATTTGAATTCAGCACACCCAAATTAACAAAAAATACCTATCCCCATTCTTGCCTCAGACCAAAAATTTATTTTTGTAAACCAGTGTAATCTAATAGACAACTGTATACAGTTTAAGCAGGAGATTTCCAGCGATATATTTTGCTAGACTCTGTCCCTATCACTAACTCTAACTTCTTACCAGGGTGGAAGACAGAAGTTAAATGGTATTTTGTTTATAGTGCGTAAAACCGTTCTCACTCTTTGATCAACATTAGCAAAAGTTGGTGCAAAGTATGCCCCAAACCTGCTACCAGAGTACTTTTATTTTAAAAGTACCAAGTTACTGTCTGATGCCTTTTATCATACCAAATATCAGGACAGAATGCTCTTTAGCCGTGATTGGTGCGCAGTCACACACACACACACACACACATATATATATATATATATATATATATATATATATAATTTTGTTTTTCATGCAATAATTTCTTCCATTTATACAAAGAAATTATCGTGTGAAAACCAAAATTCAGCGGAGCGTTTATTTAATATGCTTTGTTCATTACTAACCTCATCAGATGACGATTTGAAAAAGGTATTCGGAGAGAAAATTGAAAATAGCAAATTCTCTTTTCTAGAAAAATTGATTTTAAAACAAAGCAAAACAAAACAAACTTGTGTTTACCGTATTTCACAGCAAATAAGACGCACGGGTGTATAAGACGCACCCCAATTTCAGCAGGGCAAAATAGGAAAAAAACAAAGTTCTAAGATTAAACGTGATAAAATTAATATAACGATTATGATCAATGAAATCACTTTTAATCCGCATTATAGCGTTTTAAATAATGACAATAGGCATGTGAAAGTTACACTAAAGTCTAAGCTAATAGAAGTTGGTAAGTAAGGAATTTCGGCTGACTATCACAATTTTAAACCTACATATAGCCTGTAAGACAGGGAAATTTTAAAAGATATTTTTAATAAAAAAAAGTGTGCCTTATTTGCCGTCAAATACGGTAATTTGGTAAAGGTAATAATTACATAAACTTATCTCAAATATTCATGAATTATAAGGCACTATTTTGTTGTCACTCATAATTAACTATATTTGACATCACACACAACAGTAATATCTGCAAATCCTATGATCTCATAACTTAACGTTTATGAGCACAATTTCGAACGTTTTTTTTTCTTCCCACACGTAGGTTTGGCGTTTCTTCATATGTTGCGATGACAAACTCATAGAATTTAGTTTTTCTGGTATTCTTTCCTTAAGTTTAATTTTTTTCCCAAATAATTATTTAGCGAAGTTTGTAATGAGTGGAATGTTATAAATCATAAGTAATCCAACAGATTTTGACTTTCATTATGTTTCCTGTTATGTTAGATATCTTATCGGATATCGGCCAGTTGAGCAATATAAAAACTAAAAGAATTCCCTTTTTTTTTACAGAAACCACAAGCATCAGACTGGAGTTTTTTTGGAAAGCAATATTCTTTTAATATGGAAGACGAGAAAAATCATTAAATGCTAAAAATTCAACTGCAATGCCGAAAAATAAGGTACTATACGGAGAACCAGAATTTAAAAAAAAAGACGGAAAAACAAAAACTTTTACTAGTTAATAGAATTATCAGGTAAACAAATAAAGATTACAATTTTTTTAGGAAAGTTGGTCTTTGAAGGATAACATCAAAAAGGACAAAACTGACTGTTCTAATATCAAGTTTTTGTGGTCTATAATCACAGTGACTTTAGCAGGAATTGAATTTCAGAATACATTTTAATGTCAAATAAGTGGAAAGATTTATATGCGACTGAATAATAACCTGGATAATGCTACAAGTAATGAGTATATATATCTGAATAAATGTTAAGGTTGTGGGAATTGTTCTAGATAGAGGAATCCCATTTGTAAGAACCAACCCCCACGTAGAGACTATCTTTGCTTGTTTGTTTCAGAAAACAGTCGGTTGTCTTTCTTAGAAACACAGTTAGATGTAAAACCAAATTACCCACAGTTTTATTTTGTAACTACTTTCTTTTTGGGGTTTTATGTTTATTTTCCCACTCCACTCCCTCATTATTAATATCAGTCGTTATGTTTATGGGTTTTTAATAAAGCAGACCATATAGAGCAGGAGGCGAATTTCAACGTTTAAGACAGGAGGACATATCTATTTAAGAATAATTAATTCATCTAAGACTGGTAGAATGTATGTACAATACTTAACATAGATTTAGAACTTTAGAACGGTTACAATTAGGTCAAATGTCGTTAGATGCATACAAAAGGAAGAGTTAATTAAGAAACTAAAGAAAAACAATCAAACTAGGATACATACATAATTAAAACTAAAATGCAAATATTGTAATTATGAGCATGAACTACAAAGAGAAAAGGTCCGATATGGGGACAAATATGAGCAAATATAAATCATTTTTATTGGGTGTAAAAATTTAAAAAGGAAATTATGAAGTGTCCCAAAAAATGAAAAACACTTAAACTGAAACTGATGTTTCCCCAATGCAGAAAAAAAACGAAAATAAATCGATAAATAAAAATAAATGGGGTAGATTTAAAAATGCATATTAATACGGGAAGCTAATGAACTTTTTAGAAAATTACGTAAACTGAAATTATTTATAAGTTATTTAAGATTAAGAAAATCTGATTAGTCATGCATAAAAAGATCAGGAAACTTTAAAGGAGAATTTGAAATGAACTCTTGGTTCGAAATTGTGGATATAGTTGTGAACTATAATAAAATGAGGAGAACGAATATATTAAAATTAATAGCATGCGTCTAATTCATAATATGAATTGAAATAGTTATTTACTAAGCTTAGATTAGTTGTGACACAAGGCCATAATTACGGGGATATCCAGTTAGATATTATATGAATTCAGATAATTCCGAAAATCAAATGTTAAAAGCAAGTATCCATTTGAATGGAAATTCTTACCCTCACACAGGTTTCCAAATTACATATTACCCTTGGTCGTTTCCAAACAATTCAAAATTCTTGAACATATTATCCCGGGTGAATGTAAATAGGAAATAGATTGTGTTGCTTATTGCCGGCGTGACCTTCACGGTTTGCATGGCAGACATGCCCGATTGCACACGTTGTGACAGTGGTTTAGAAGAAACGGCAGAGCACATCTTACACAGCAAACGACTCCGCACGCTTTTGGACTACGTCAAAAAAGTGACGCTCGCATCAGTCCCAAGCAGCCTGCGCAGTTCCATTTAGGTATGAAGTAAAGGGTTTTTCTGGTGTTCCTGACCGTGGTTCGAATAGAGATATGAACGATGTGGCTAAAGGGACCGTATGGCGGTCTAAACTTTTTTGTTTACGATCTGATTTACTTTTAAGCATCAGCTTTGTGTAAAAGTCAGATGTGTATAAAGCCAACCGTCTGGAAAGATGGGTTACAACAATAATGGACTAAAAATTTACTAAAAATTATAACAGAACTGATACATTTTTGTCATACTGAGGCACTATCTAGGCATGACAATATAAAATAAAGTGCCGGAGCAGTATCTCTGGAACCAGAAATTACTTCAGTAATCGCATCCACTGTAAGAGCATAACAAGTCATTTCAACAATGATCCGTAAAGCCACTGCTTCCAATCCAGCGCAACAAAATTGCTGCATTTCCATCGTATAAAATGGTCAAGAGTATGCACAGACTGAGATATTAACGTAACGTCTGACGTTGTGTCAAACTGGAAACGTACTGGTTTGTTGTTCACTTAAACAACTATATATTTCCTGCTGCTGTTATAGTCCGCTTTGAATGTTTCAAACACTTGTTTCGACATTTATTTTTAGATTTAAGTTGCTGATTTTCTTCTTTTTTTTTCTGATCCCGCAGTAAACATTGCACTTATGTTTCTTAAACGGGCAAAAACGTGCGTAATGCCAGTCGCCACAAAACCAACAAGTTGATGGCGGCTTCTTTTCTTTTTCGCTTGGACTTTTCCGGTTAACGATGGGGTGTTTGTTTTTGCCCTAACATGGTGTCTCTTTTAATGCTTAAGAAATTGTTCAATTCAGTTGTTAGAGCTTGAAATATATTGTCATTATCGCATTCCAATTTGGAAAGTAATTAGATCCAAATATCACTGTGTGATTTAGACGTCAGTCCTGTGATAAAAATTAAACATTAAAACTGGTCCTCAGTGAGGGAATTTATTTTAAACTTTTCACAATACAAATCCACGATACCAGCAAACGCCACATAATTGTCTTTGTCATTTTTTTCTTATTTAAGACAATTAAGGCGGGTATTAAACAGTGACTGTTTTTTTTCCGAAGATTTCTTTTAGCAGTCCAACTGTTTCTGAAAATGTGAAGAGTGTTTGCTGTTTTGGTAAGATGTACTTTGTATATAGGTCGTGTTCCTGGTTGCCCAATTTTCGAATTAGTAGATGGATTTTTCAATGTTCATTTTTCTGTGAAAGTCCGTTTTGGAAAATGCCTATTTATCTTTCCTCTCATAAAGCAAAAGTTTTTCCGCTTTCAGTGTCGTAATAGAATTCTGTCATATTGTTTTCTATATTATCCACAGAATTTGTATTCAAATTCTTTTCTCTGATAGAATTCCCACTTGATGATTGAACTGTTGTATCATCATAGTCAACAACTGTTGTTTTGAATTTAGAAACTGTTCTTGTTGATTTAATATTTCTTTCAGCATGTCTGGTGATATTGCCATTTTTGTGATTTTTTTTTTTTTTGTCTTGGTCGCCAAAATTTTGTTATAATCCAATATAACAAAAAATAGCAAAAAACAGCTTCATATATTTTTGACTTAACAATATTCTTTTCTAATTTCTCACTGACCAGGATACAGGAGGACTGGTGTGGATTAGCACTGACTACACATGATATGTTGTCAAGCAGCCATCTTGTTGTCCTGACTACCATTTTTCTCTCAAGAGTCCATCATTTATTAAGGGAGATAACTCTCGCTTAATACTTTAACTTATTTAAGAGTTCTCCAGGCTTATAATTCCTTGAAGGATAGCATTTCAGCTAAGGCTTTTGCTAATTTATGATGAGCGTTATCGATACCATCGATATCATTCTATGGAAGATCAAGATCTGTCTCGTTTATTTGTGAACACTTCTTCACAATTCATGTTTGTGTCTTTTGATTTGGCTTCGTCTTTTATTGACTCACTCATTTCCTGTTGAGTTATAGGTCTCATTGGATTTAGGTGTTTTTGTCGGATTTAGATGTTTTTGGTTCACCGATTTGAAAACAAATCAAGGTTTGAACTATTAACTTCAAACTCGCAACAAACATCTCAAGTAATAAACGTTATCCAAAAAACAACGTATAAAGAACAATCAAAGTTTGATGACCAGTTCGTGTAAGAATGTGCTTAAAAGAAAATCAGGAGAAAGTATTTATCAATCCTTTTCTCTCCTTTCTTTTCCTTTGTAAACAACACTGAACGACTTTGTTTTCCATCAAAGAAACGAAAAGAATTTTGATTGCTTGAACCCAACTTTTTACGGCCCAATCCAGCAACACATAACTCATTTTGCTTCCATTCTCCCCACTTCAAGTGGTACTGAAATATTCCTTTGTAAACATAGAATACGAATGTTTTTTATGAATTTTATTACAGTAAATGACAAAACATTTATTATTTGTGGGCACAAAATCACATTATATATATATATATATATATATATATATATATATATATATATATATATATATATATATATTTATATATATATATATATATATATATATATATATATATATATATATATATATATATATATATATATATGTAATGTTCCGGGAGACCTGGGTTAAATCCCAGATCACGTCATACGAGAGTCTTTAAAAATGGTACTTGATACCTCCTTGCTTAACACTCAGCAATATATGGTACGTATAGGGTAAAGTGGGGCAATCCAGGGAAAAGTGTAGCGCCCTCCTCTACACCTTGGTGTCGTAGCTGTTGAAAAGGTGGTCTTCTGGTCGCACTTCACTACGGTCGCCAACTTTACTTTACTACTATATATATATATATATATATATATATATATATAATGTGTGTTTTCGCGCGCGTGTGTGAACAAAAAGAATGTGAAAAAGAGTAGCAGAATGTGCTTAAAACAGTTTCAACATTTTAACTATGCTCGACCGTACATACAAAATTAAAAGAAACAGAAGATTAACACAGACCAAAAATAAATAGATAAAACAAAATTATTCGGAAAAATATTTGATAAGTTTCTTCTAGCATACTCTGAGAAAATAACTGAAAGAAAGTCTTTTTGGTAATGACACTCAAAGAAATGTTAGAAATCATTGAGAGGTGTCATTTGAACAAAATGGTGTCTCGCCAGTCGTAGATTGACCATCGATCAGCTCCAAGCAATTTAATAGATTTTTTGATGTAAACAAAACGGTAATATGTAAATATCGCAGATAATAATACTTTAGATCGATATTAACGAAGCATATTTTGTAATTTCTTTTATATCAGCATTTCTTATGAATATTTCACAAATCATGTCGGGAATATTTTTAATTTTGAATTAAATTCGAATTAAATCAATACGTATCAGTATCAATAATTCTTCTTGGTTATCGCCTGTCTTATATCACAACGCAATAACAGCAAGATTGCCATTAGTACGGATGCTAATGGGTTCCGGTGACACGTTTTTAGCATATCATTTTTTGAAAATTCTAAAGGTTTTGCGGAAGTATTTAGATTTAAATGCTAAAACAAATCTTTACTTTGTGTCTGTCAGATTACCTAAACTGATTTTTTATATTTTTGTTTAACTGTTTAAAGACGTTTAATTGAAAAGCTTCTAAACAGAAACCAAAATTATGACCTTGTATATATGACTTTATCCTGTTGTTTAAATTCTTATCTGATTAATGTCTACCAGGGAGTCATGAATGTAAATTTTTCGAAGAAGCTCAAGTTAACCCTCAAAAACAATGGGGCAAAAATACCTCCCCGCTAGCAATGGACCCAATCATATTTGTATGCAAAACCTGAATGAGACAGTAAGCAGGAAAAAGCCTAAAGTTCAAAATCTACTTTTTTGTGCCTCTTTTTCTTCATTACACATAGTTGGGGAAATTAATAAAAATCGGGACGGATAAGTTTGTTTGTAGTTTACTCGCTGAAGTTTATTTGCAGTTTACTTGCTGAAGTTTTCTTATATATGTCATTCAGTATTACTTAATATATTATTTTAATGCAAATCAAAATGTCACAAATGTCAACTGGAATCGAAAATTCTATTTTTCATGAATTATGCATAATACAATTACAGATTTTAAAACTTGGGTTTGAACTGGAAAAATTGTACTCAGCCGCTAGATGATTTACTGCCAGTCGACAAAGCGCTTGTTCAAGTGTATGTGTGCGTGATATGTTTTTTATGGGATTTTACCATGTTTACATTATCCCTATTTAATAAACATGTGTGTGTGTGTGTGTGTGTGTGTGTGTGTGTGTGTGTGTGTGTGTGTGTGTGTGTGTGTGTTCTTTGTACGGGTGTGAGTGTGTAATAGTATGTATGTGGGATTTTACAATCTTTACATTGAAAACATATCCCTTGGCATATGACATTAGAAATAAGTGGAATAGAATTTACATTTATTAATTCTAACTTAATTATATACATTTATTCTCAAAGGCCTTTTATGTATATGTTTTGAATTAAAAGAATTATCATGACTAAAGCCGTATTTACTAAGAAATGAATAAGGAATAAAACACCAATTTTCTTCCAAGTAATCTCCTTGACTTTCAGCATACTTATTCCAACGAATTTTCGATTCTACAAAGTACACCTAAAAGTCAATTTCTGTTACGGTGGAAAGCGGCACCGTCGTATTTTTGTAATATCCTCTACGTCCTAATATCTGATATCGGAGATCAATTTCCGTTTAAGAACGAAGGAAAAAATGTGTAGAGGTCACTCTTGTAAAAATAGATGTCAATGTACTTGTTTGTAAAATAATATTTTTGTTATTTTTATTTTTGCTTTACTGTTTTCTTGTGGTGGAAGCAAAAACTGGTTATCAAAAAGTTTATGTCCAGACTGATACGTGGACTTTATAAATTAATTTTATAAAATGATCAACTGTACTCATACCTTTTTTTATATTCTAAAATTCTAAAGATTCAAGCATTCATTCTCGATAGTTTTTAAGTTTACTTCGCATGTCTCTATATATACAAGGACCTATATTTGTATCCATGATAATGTGACGTGTTGATTAATCTCTCTTTGTAGTTTTTTTTACATTTTTTGAGGTGGTGTAATTAATCTTTGATAATCAACGTTAGATATGAAAGAAAATAATCTTATTGTATAAATGAAATGCTGCATCATTCTTTCTATATAAAATAGCCCTATTGAATAAATGCTGAAATATTTGGGGACAACGAGTTGTCACATCAAGAAGACATTCGCTTTCAGAAATTTAACGATGCGTTACACAATATCGACTTGTGCGGGCTACTTGAATTCGAAAAATTCCTCAACCTGCGGAGATCAGACCATTACAAACACAAAGAGGCTATTCGTCCGATATGCTATTTAATCTGGTATAGCTAACGCCATTGTTCTCTGCATATAGTGCAATCGAGCGATAATCATTCAACGAAAACATCTGTAGCTATTCTCTATCTCGAAACTTTGAACCTATAATGTAATCTTGCAACCACCTGCGTTTATTCCCATCTGAAAAGCAATATCCTTGATAAACTTAAACATACATCCAGAGCTTTTTGTTCTAACTCCAATAGACTGGCCTAGTATGCATACTCTTGTTTTCAGCCGAAGATATTTCAACTTAGAGTTTGATCTCTGCAATTTTAAGAGAATATTTATCATAATCTTCTCGATCAATAATTGTAAAATTGTAAAATCATTCATAATTCTCGATTTCTCGCTTCCTTTGTAATAGGTCAATTGAAATATATCACTCTCATTTATATCCCCTTAAGAAAATATCTCACGAGTAAGAAATGACATTGTGCATATTTTCATTGAAAAAGTGCTTGCCGTTTCTGATTTATTTATTCAAAATGCATGAATTTGAAATTATGCAGTTACAATGCAAATTGTACTGATTGCTGTAGTTGTAAGAACGTGAATAAATTTTACATGGCCGATTCTTCCTTTTCTTAATTTATTTGGAAGTTTGGCATTGTTTGAAGAGATCGGTCACTTACAGTATTGAATTTAAATTCTCCAAATAAAGGGCAAAGGTTGGATATACTAGTACAAACACTTTCGCAAGAAAGAGAACATACATTAAAACTAAAACTATAACACTGGTCTGCGTTAAAAAAATCTTTTCAAAAGTCCAAGGTTTATCAAGTGATATATGATTGCTATTACATGCTGAATTCAAAAATAACATTCATTGAGTTTGGTCAGGTTTGGTTTAAAGCCTACTTCCAATCGCTACTGAGTTGAAAGCCCCCTCCTCTTGAAAATGATATTGTAAAAAAATCCACTAAATCAAACAAACAAGCCGGTCAAGTGACGGCGAATTTGAAATACACTCCCTAAGCAGGTACTCTCCCAAGAAAGGTACAAATATATTTGAAACCAACCATTAACTCTTTCATCAAACTAATCGATATTCTACACCAACAGTACATTTTACGCCGCTTTTTTAATAGAATTAATTTTAAAGAATTATTTCAAAAAATATTTTTCGTTTAAAAAATTTCTAAAATAAAGCTTCTTTTTGTCCACTAAACTTTTTCTCTTGGTGATGAACTAAGATCGAAACTTGTTGGGAACCATCAGAAAATAAACAACGTAAATGTAATATTCCTATTTGTCTTATCATTTTTTTCTTCATCTTTTATATATATATATATATATATATATATATATATATATATATATATATATATATATATATATATATATATATGGATCTGAATCCGACAGCATGAAGAAAGTAGAAAAACGAAATAAATCAAATTAGATTAGTTTATTTTGATGTAAAGCCAAAGTTAAACATTTCGGTTTTAATAACCTGATAAAGGTTATTAAAACCGAAATTTTTAATGTTGGCTTTACATTGAAATAAATTCATCTAATTTGAATTATTCTGTTTTTCTATTTTCTTCATATATATAAAAAAATTTTTCTTTAAAAACAACAACAATCGGTCATATTAAGTTAACAAATTTATTTCCACCCTGTTAAAAGCATTGATATAAATCAATGCTCAAAAAAATTAACATGAATACTTCAGATCAAATAAGAAAATGGATTAAAATAATTTTTTGACATTCACAACCAGACCAAATAACCTTATTTCTCCTCTATAAAAGTAAGCCGTTTACTTGAAGTAACAATAAGTATCAACTTATTATGGCATGTAAAAGAACATCCGGTTTCATCATACTTCAAATTTAACAGTCGAAATTTTTTACAGCTACAATAATACATGTCTAAACATTCAAACAGATATATATATATATATATATATATATATATATATATATATATATATATATATATATAAAGTTATAATTCAAACATATCTAATTTTAGTACATCAATTTTTATTACTAAAATGAAGTAAAATAACTAATTTTATTTATCCCCACCAAATTACAACAATAGAGTAAAAATCACAAATATAAATTCAAATTCTTATTCATTTACCGATTTAATAAATCACAGTTATTCATTTTTTTTTGTTTGTTTATTTATTCACTTATTCTTGAAAATAGTCTAAATTTATTTCTATGCCTACATCCTGCAATTAAATCACATCTCTGATTTAATAGGTTAACCAGATCACAGTATGACATAATCAGTATCTTTTCTTCCTGACTCAAATTGCATCTACTATTAAAGCAGGTAGGAGTAATAGATCTTTTAAATATTTTCCATTGAATTTTTGGAGTTAAACCCCTATTTTTCAACTTCCAAAAATGTTTGGTTAAAGCTGTTTGATTTCTCAAGTGTTCGTAAGAAAACGAATTAATATGATTATTATATCCTAACTTCCATCTAACCGACCAAATTCTAAGATAATCTTTTTTATCTTTTACGTTTACCTTTGGGAAAATAGTCGCTTGATACACTACGTTTTTCAAATTACATATGCCATTCATAGAACAATCAATTTTAGATTCATAATCATTATTATTATTATTATCATTATTATTATTATTATTTACTCATTAGAGTTTTTCACATCAGCCTTACCTAATGGCCTTTCACTGGAGTTTGAGCGACAGCAAGTCTCTTCAAGACTCCAGAACTCTTCTCAGTATTCTGGCCGTTCTCAATAATGTTGTAGTTTGGATGGTCTCTACCCGTCCGCCAACTTCCAAGTCCTCCAGTCCCTTTAGTAATCCTTTAGTTACTGTGCCGAAAGCACCAATCACAATTAGTATAATTGTCACCTTCATGTTCCACAGCTTTTTCAATTCCCTAGCTAGGTTGAGGTACTTATCTTTCTTTTCACATTCTTTCAGTTTTATTCTCTGGTCAACCGGGACATCAAAGTCGACAATTTTGAAAATTCTCTTTTTTCTTTGATTATTATTAGGTTTGGTCTTCTGGCCGAGATTTCGTGATCCGTCTGTACGTCAAAGTCCTAAGGAGTTCATGTGTGATATTTTCTTGGACAGGTGCTGAGTTGTACATATACCATTTGTTCGTATCGTCAAATTTCAATTTTTTGCACATCTCCCAGTGGGTCACCTTGCCCACCGAATCGTCTCTCGTCTTGTACTCATTCTGTGCTAATTTGCTGCAATGTGATTGATGGTTTCATCTCTGTCACCACACAGCTTATATTTGCTATTTTGTTGGGTCTTATCTATTCTGGCTTTGATATGATTGATTCTTACGGCGTTGTTTTGTATTGCTATTAGGAGAGATTTTGTTTCTCTTTTAAAATTTTTTTTTTTTTTAGCTATGTCCAGGTTTTGTCCGGTGAGATGTTGTTTCTTAGTTGTTGAAAACGCCCATCGAGTTGTTTTCTTCCCATTTTTGTTTCCTAGTTATTGTCATTCTGTTGTCCATCGTATTGTCAGTATCGTTTCTGATAGTTGTAATCAGTCATCCTTCGTATTTTTCTATGTAGTCTTCAAGTCGTTGAATCGGTGTGTCAACAATGTCTTCAATGCTGGTAAGTCCTCTTCCTCCTTGTTTTCTTGATACATATAGTCTGTCAACGTCGTCTCTGGGATGTAAAGCTTTATGCATGTTCATTAGTTTTCTTGTTCTTTTCCATTTGTTTATGTTCATGTCTGGTTCACTTCAGAAAGGGTCCCGAATATCTAACGAGAAGTACAGACCTGGTATTTATTCCTTTGATAAGGTTTCTGTTACCGAGTTTTGTCTCGGGTAGTTTTCTAGTTCTCCTGAGATATTCTTTTTAAATATTGTCTTTCAATTCCACTTGTTTGATGCCCAATATTATTATCATTATTATTATTATTATTATTATTTACTGCTTTAGAGTTTTTCACATCAGTATAAGCTGATGTTTTTTCACTGGAGTTTGAGTGACAGCAAGTCTCCTTATGTCTCCAGGACTCTTCTCAGTTTTCTTGCCGTTCTCAGTAATGCTGTCATTTGGATAGTCTCTACCCGTCCGCCAACTTCCAAGTCCTGCAGGCCTTTTGATAAATCCTTAGTTATTGTGCCAAAAGCACAAATCACAATTGGTACGATCCTCACTTTCATGTTCCACAGCTTTTTCAATTCTCTAGCAAGGTCGAGGTACTTATCCTTCATTTCACATTCTTTCAGTTTTATTCTGTGGTCAGCTGGGACAGCACAATCAACTATTTTGCAAATTCTCTTTTTTGTTGTTGTTGTTGATTATTATAAGGTCTGGTCTTCTGGCTGAGATTAGGGGATCCGTGTTATTATTTTTATTATTTACTCATTAGAGTTTTTCACATCAGCGTTAGCTGATGGTTTTCACTGTAGTCTGAGTAACAGCAAGTCTCCTCAAGCCTCCAGAACTCTTCTTAGTATTCTGGTCGTTCTCAATAATGCAGTAGTTTGGATGGTCTCCACTCGTCCGCCAACTTCCAAGTCCTCCAGTCCCTTTAGTAATCTTACTGTTCCAAACGCACCAATTACAATTGACATAATTGTCACCTGCATGTTCCATAGTTTTTTCAATTCCCTAGCAAGGTCGAGGTACTTATCTTTCTTTTCACATTCTTTCAGTTTTATTCTGTGGTAAGCCGGGGCATCAAAGTCGACAATTTTGCAAGTTCTCTTCTGCTTGTTGATTATTATTAGGTCTGGTCTTCTGGCCGAGATTAGGTGATCCGTGTATATGTCAAAGTCCCATTGGAGTTTGTGTGTGTAATTTTCTAAGACTGGTGCTTGGTTGTGCATATACCATTTGTTCGTATGGTCAAATTTCAATTTCTTGTACATTTCCCAGGGGCTCACCTTGCCGACCCAGCCGTGTCTAGTCTTATATTCCTTCTGCGCTAATTTCTTGCATTCGCTTATTATGTGATTGATGGTTTCATCTCTGTCACCGCACAGCTTATATTTGCTATTTTGCTGCGACTTATCTATTCTCGCTTTGAGTTGATTGGTTCTTACGGCGTTGTTTTGTGCTGCTATTAGGAGAGATTCTGTTTCTCCCTTTAAATTTCCTTTTCTTTGCCATGTCCAGGTTTTGTCCGGTGAGATGTTGTTTCTTAGTCGTTGAAAACGTCCATAGAATTGCTTTCCTTCCCATTTTTGTTTTCTAGTTATTGTCGTTCTGTTGTTCATCGTGTTATCAGTATCGTTTCTGATAGCTGTAATGAGTCCTCCATCGTATTTTTGTATATAGTCTTCGAGTCGTTGTATCGATGCGTCAACGTTGTCTTTAATGCTGGTAAGTCCTCTTCCTTCTTCCCTTTCTTGAAACATATAATCTGTCAACGTTGTCTCTGGGTTGTAATGCTTTATGCATTGTCATTAGTTTTCTTGTTCTTTGGTCTATTTGTTTAATTTCGTCACTGGTACACTTGAGAAAGGGTCCGGAATATCTAACGAGTGGTACACCCCAGGTATTTATTCCTTTGATAAGGTTTCGGCAAGAGAGTTTTATCTCAAGTAGTTTTCTAGTTCTCCTGAGATATTCTTTTTGAATATTGTCTTTCGTTTTCACTTGTTTGATGGTGTCAGCCTCCAAGATGCCCAAGTATTTGTAGATTATTATTATTATTATTATTATTATTATTTTCAAGTTGGTCACAATATTTTCTAGTTACTTCCGTATCATCATCAACAAGTCACGCTGGTAGCACGGATATCCCTGACCCTCTCTCGCCACTCCTCCCTATCGTTCATCGCCCTAGGTAGGTCTTCAGGACAACATCCAGTAACCTCACATAGCTGCTGAATGTATGTTCGTGCTGGTCGTCCTGCTTTTGCACGGCCATGTGTGGGGGTCCATTAGAGTACATCACTTATGAGTTCGTCCCTGCTTCTCCAGCAGTGTCCTGCATGTCTGGTTCGTCTAACTTGAATAGTTTTCGTGATAGGAGGCAGGTGGCCGTACAGTTGGTGTCTTGTGGGGTGTTGCCGCCAGGACTTGTTCAAGATTGCACGCAGCATTCTTGTGTAATTGCCGTCTAGCTTCTTCTCCAGCCGTTTTGTTAGCATCCATGTAGAGCACCCGTATAGCAGTATCGATGTGACCGCTGCCTGGAAGAAACTGCGTTTCATTTTATCGGTTAGGTCTGATTTCCCTATAATCGATAGCCTATTGATAGCTGTCCATGCTTTCGTTAACCTCGTTTCGATGTCCTTTTCGGTTGATTCGACGCTGCTTCCTAGGTACGTGAATTTGTCAACTAGTTTAAGTGGGGTTCCTTCTAGAGTGGAGATGTCCCCCGTTTGGTTATAGCACATATATTCCGTTTTGTGTGCATTAACATAGAGGCCTATGCCTGCGGCTGCTCGTTCCAAACTATGCAGTAGTGTTTCGGTTTGGTCGGGTGTATTTACCAGTATCGCTATGTCATCGGCGTAGTCGGCGTCGGTAATTGTTTTTGCGGGATACCTTCTGCTTCTTTTCTTCGTCAGCGCAAAGCCATTCTCTCTGATTTTGTCAATTGATGTTCTAAGTACGTAGTCTAGACAAATGATAAAGAGGTACGGAGCCAGCGTGTCCCCTTGTAGTACTCCTGCTACAATGTCGAAGTATTCTGTGTCTCCATCTGGTGATCGTACTTTTACTTTGGTGTTTCTATAGAGATCGTTATTGCTGCTACGGTTTCTTTAGATATGCCGTACGCTAGTAGGATTTCTTCCATCTTTCCATGGAATCGAAGGCCTTGGTAAAGTCGACAAATATCAATGTCACTTGTAGGTTCTTTGCCCGTACACCTTCAAGGATTCTACGGATGGTTAATATTTGTGAGGTCGTGGATCTATTTCTTCGGAAGCCATTTTGGTTTTTCCTAAGTATGCTGTCGATTTTGGGTTCTATGCGGTTTCGTAGTAGGGCATTGTAGATTTTGGCTGCTATGGATGTAAGTGTTATGCCTCGGTAGTTTTTGGCTAATCCGAGATCCCCCTTTTTAGGGAAGGGGAGTATGCATCCCTTCATCCATCTATCTATCGGATTTTGATTGTATACTGCGTTGCAGTGTCGGAGCAGTATGTCGTCGAATTGTCTGGTCTTCCATACTTCTGGGGGAATCTCGTCCAGCCCTGCAGCTTTCCTATTTTTAATTTTTCTGAGAACCGAGTCGAGTTCTTCTTGTGTGAACGGTCCTAGTTTAATGTCTAATTGTTTACTAATTATTCTGGTGATTGGTTCATGTGTTATTTTCGGTGGGTTTCCAAGTAGGTTTTCGAAGTGCTGTTTCAACAGTTTTATTCTTTCTTGTTGGTTTGCTGCTTTCAGTTTTGCTTCGGCTGTGTTCTTTCTTCTACTCACTTCGTTTATTGTTTGCCTGGCTATCCTAGATTGTCTATCTTCCACCGAGTCTCTAATCTTATCTATCTGATTTTGAATGTATTCTGTCTGTTCCTTTATATATATGCCTGCTAATTGATATTGTGCCGTTTTTAGTTTTAAGGTTTGTTGGGTTTTTTCGATAGGTTTTGGAGGCTGTTTTCACTAGTGCACGTTTTTCTCTCACCGCTAAAGTTTCCCGAGGGACTCTATATTTAGTTTTGAGTTTTGTTGGAATGTATTTCGCTTCTGCCTCGAGGTGTGCATTGACGAAATTTTCATATTCGTCGTTTGGTGTACTTTTTTCCGTCTTTTCTTGTAATTTTTTCGAATCTGTTTCTTGATTCTAACACGTATTTATCTCTTATATCTCTGTTGTTCAATAGGGCCCAGTCATAGTGTTTGGTGGTCGCTGTTCGTTTGGCGTTTTTTCGTAGGCTTAGCCGTATTTTCGCCGTGACTATTCGGTGATCGGTGGACACACCCTCGAAAGAGGAGTATGCCTCGCAATTCATTGCACTATTTTTCCATTTCTTGTTTATAAGGACGTAGTCTATCTGAGCTTTAGTATTGTTTGCGTACGTGTATGTCCATACTTTTCCCTCCCTTTTTTGGTAGTTTGTATTGAGGCATGCTAATCTATTTTCTATCATGAAATCTGTTACATGTTGCCCATTCCTATTTGACGTGTTGTGGAGGCTGTATTTGTTGTTTCCGTTTTTCCCGATTTGGGCATTCATGTCTCCGCCAATGACTAACATGTTGTGTTTCGGGATGCTACGTACTATTGAGGATAACTCATCGTAGAAGGTGACTAGTTCAGTTTCTTCACTAACATTGGTAGGGCTGTAGCAGGAGATGATTGTTGCTCTGGGGTTGCCGTTGAAAATAGCTGCCATCATTCTAGGTTGTATTTTCTCAATGCTATTTAGTTTTTTTAATGCTCTAGGTCCTATAAGCAATCCTACCCCTCCTACTGCGGCGTTGACAGAGTTTTTCCATGCCGATACAGGGACGAGCGACCATCCATTGCCAGTTTCGTGATATTTGATATCTTCAGTGTGCGTGTATCTGTATTCTTGTATGCATATTATGTCAATCTTATGTTCTACGGCCGATGCGATTAGCTCTGGTAGTTGTCCTATTCTATTTAAGGTTCTTACGTTAAATGTCGCTATTTGTAGTGTTTGCTTGCATTTTAGTAGTTTTTGTCGTTTGAGCTCTGTAGCTGATTTTTCGAACACTGAGGCCAGGACGCGCCCCTTTTTTACCCGCGCGAAGAGCGATGCGGTTTGAGTATGTGGTTTGAGTATGGGTCATGATTATCTTTCGATGGCTGTTTTATTCTCTTCTATAGAAGCCGCTCTTATAGAGGAGCAGCAGTAGTTCCCCGATCGAACTAACGATCCTGAGCGTAAAGTCGTCAAACTCACGTCCAGGACCTGTTTAGGTATTGAGTTTGGTCGTCCATGGGTTTATTCAAATACCTTTACGTACGTCGTGCTGCTTCCCATGTGTACGTAAAAAAAGGAGGCGGGTAAGTTTTCTTATGTTTTAACTTGATCAAAGTCCAAGATTAAGGTACTTTCGTCAGACTTTTACTGGTACTGAATTTTTTTTTTTTTTTTACTGTGTTATTTGGACATTTTTCCTAGGCTTTTTAGTTCGTTTGTTTTTCTTCTATACTACCGTTGAGAGTTTTTACAAATGACAATTTTGTGTGTGTGTGTGTGTGTGGTAGCATAGGCAGCTTTAGGTTTTTACTTTTTCTTCTAAACTACTGTTAGGCCTCTAACAATTTTTAGCTTTTAGATTTTAGAAAAGATTCAAAAACGTTTTGCCGTGTCCGCTGACATTTGGACAGAGTCATATATTCAATTTGGGTTTATAGTAATCGTGTCTTTACATTTAAAACGCACAGTTTAAGCATTATTTTACAAACAAAAATACAGCATAACATTTTGTAAAATTCAGCATTTTAAATTCATAGGACTTAAAGACATACTGACCAATATTGAAACATTTTTCCTCTGTTGGCACGTGAGTTCAAATCATTCCACCTCCTTTTAGCGTTTATTTACTACTGAATTTTAGATATGTTTGGAGACGGTCTACTGTTCAAGATGGGGGTGGGGAGGGCTACTAATTTCATCATATTTTTTTCTTTTTTCCTTTCTCTTTTTTATGGGGGGGTGCTGTGGTAGCTTAGGCAGCTTTAGGCTTTTACTTTTTCTTCTAAACTACTCTTAGGCCTCTAACAGTAGTTTAGATTTTAGAAAAGATTCAAAAACGTTTTGCCGTGTTCGCTGACATTTGGACAGAGTCATATATTCAATTTGGGTTTATAGTAAGCGTGTCTTTTTCTTTAATGCAGCAATAATTAGCGACACAGGAACAGGTACGTGGTGCATTCCATAAGTTTTTAGACATTTTTGTACAGGCACTTAAGATTATCGTAGACTCTTGAAAATTCACTATGTTATTGCTATACATCTTATGAGATGATTGACCAATTTTTATGATTTCAGCTTCAAATGAACAGTTACAGCAGCAATTAGAATACACCCTACTATAGCTTGATTGTCACAGCTGGTGATTTTCAAAAATCCAATCTGGACGTGAGGACACTTTAGAAGAATGATATGTAATAAATTTCAGTTTTAAACATGGGAAAAATGCCACAGAAATGTATAGAATGCTTCTGATTGCTTTTTGACCATCTTGCATGAATCGAGCATCAGTTTTTTTAGTAGCATAAGAGATTCAAGGAAGGCAGTCAGTCTGTGAGGGTTGGTGAGAGGTGTAGGAGGAGTAAGGAAGTCAATACACCAGAGTTGATTGGCCAAAGGGTTAGAGTTAGGGTTAGGGTTACTATGTTGAGATTTTAAGGGAGTTCAGGAAAGGATTTCGTCGGAAAAGGCCAGCACTCTTCAAATCGGGTTAGTGGCATTTTCACCAGGACAATGCACCAATCCACAACTCTATCCTTGTCACAGACTATTTGACCAAGATGGGAATCAAGACAGTTCCTCACCCACCCTACAACGAGGCCTTGCTCCCTGTGACTTTTGGTTATTCTCTAAGCTCAGAGTCTGTCGATTTGAGACAATTGAGGAGATGAAAGAGGCTGTGACGAAGGTCATTGACACACTCACACGAGAGGGCTTCCATAGGGCCTCCCAGAAGTTGTTGGAACGGTACAACAAGTGTATTGCAGCCGGTGGAGATTACTTTGAAGGGGACTAGAGTTTCATGTGTGTACTATCAATAAAAGTGCACATACGAAAAAAGTCTGGAAACTTATTTAATGATCCTCGTATCATACATCATAATAAAACTGGATCAATGACAATGCTCGACCATCCACAAACATCAGGGCAAGAGACAATCGACTCGTTCGTGGGAACAACCTCACTGCATCCTTCATACTTACCAGGCTTAGTGCCTTCAGACTATCATCTCTTCTGCCCCATGAAAGATGGTTTAAAAGACAAACATGATACCATTGTAGTGATGAAGTGGTTCACAGAATAATCAATAGAATTTTACGAGGCAGGGATACATGCTCTCATTCGAAGATGGATCATTGTTTTTGAAAGAAATGATGATTATGTTGAGATGTAGGGATGTGATCCAAATAGGACCAGCTTCATTTTGATGTACGATACCTGTTCTTATGTCGGTAATTATTCTTGTAGTAAAGAAAAAGGCATTATTTTTTGACTCACCCTCGTATATAGAGATTGATTTTGTTGATTTAGTTGCGTTTTATAACATATTAATTTGTGGGTTATTTGTGGGTTATTTAATGCCAAATCCTGTCTATACATATATATGATTTGTAAGCCAATTGTTTGTTGATAACATTTTTAAACGAGCCAGTGCTCATTTGTTTACAAACAGTTAAATGTTTTCAAGTATTGTTAACTAACACTAATAAATCTATTTAATATTAGATTGTTTGCACACAGATTAATCATTTGTTTTCCCACGGTTAAATAGTTTCAAGTATTGCTATTTAATATTAACAATTCAATTTAACATCTGTCATTTGCTTACACATAGTTAAACTGTTCTATTTGACCCATACATGGGATCCTAACAGGTTCTAGCAGTCCGGGTTAAAGTGGACCTGCATATAAAAAAAAACATCTGATTGTGAAGCTTTAGTCATGGACTTTTAGGGAATGTCATTGACATTAAGTTGACACTTCAACTTAATGTCAATGACATTCCCTAAAAGTCCATGACTAAAGTTTCACAATCAGATTTTTTTTTTCAGGAGTGGGGTCTTAACTCGCTGTAGATATACAGTCGGCGTATTCTACATCTCTAGCCGGCTGTGTTGTTTCGGAGATACAGTGTTAAACTATTGATCTATATTGAATGACACTCAAGGATTACTTGATGTGACATACACACTGCGAAGCATAAGGAAGACACTGGCCTAAATGTTGCAGTAACAAGAAGAGGATAATAGTCTTAATGCCTCATTGTAAAGTGTAAAACAGTTACATGATTAATACTAATTAACATTAGAACATTAACTAAAGATCATGTGGTGATAATTATTTTAATGATACAATATTTGAGATGTGTTTCATGCCCAACAACTTCAAAAATCAGATAAAATATATTTCAATTTATTTCCATCACATCATGGAACGTTGGGGAAAATGTGATCGAACATGTTTGCACGGGAATATGGAACAAAACCCAAAAAGTAATAGGGCGAAATGTCAGGTTTGATAAGGTTATCATCGTCGAAAATTAATGAAAGAAAAATCGAAAAAATGAAAAATATTTAAATCATATGAAATCGGGATTTGATCTTTTTAAATATAAAAATTAAACAGGCAGCTTTTTCAGGACAGTTTATTGTATAACAAGAATCATTTATAAAACTGAGTGTTACAGTGACAGAAAATTAAGAATGACGTTGAAAAAAATGATTTATGATCTTTTGCCATATACAATGGAACATTTTTGTGTTCGTTAAAAAAATCCATATTCAGTGAAATTTATCTTGATTCCTGGTCTAAGATAGGAATAAATACTAGAATGGCATTTAAACGACCTTCAATAAGTATTATTGTTTTTCTCCTCTTGCAGGTAAAGTTGCTAAAAATAAAAGTAATGTTCATACAAAAAAGTATCTGAAATATGTATTGCATGTATATATATTGAATATGAGTTAGATATCCTCGATTCAGATTGACTAAAACTTTTATCACATGAATTCAGTTTTTAAAAAAAAGAAACTAATGAATATAAATCTCACAGGTGGCTATTAAACTAATGGGGAATTACTGCAAACACGAAATTTGACAAAGAAAACTAATAGTTGATGGCCATAACTCCAGATATACTTAGCTCGTTAATAAAATAAATCTTAAAAATTCATATTATTATTAAATAGTTTGCTTAAATGTGTTATATCTGACTTGACTGGAGAAGTTGAGTTTGATGACTGGGTAATGATAAGAATAAAATCAATCAGTCAATATAAAACAGTAAGACCAATTTTGCGTTTGTTCACTCTGAATCAAGAGAAATTCTAATTGATTCAGTGATAATATAAAAAGCTAGAATAAGTTTATGAGTAAAGTTTGACTAATATTTTGTTATATAAACCCTCAGTATTCACCAATTTTAAATACGGATTATAAGAAGGTCGTTATTGAAATTAAAGAATGAAGGGTCGTTTTTAATAAAGCTTTAGATAATTATTTGCATTTAAAGATGCTTTATTTGTTTTTATGGTTTATTTACTACGGATCACACTCTTGTTTACGCCGACTTCACGTTCATTCGGAAATCTCAAATACCTTCGACCCCACTCCCAACTATTTGATTGTTTGAATGAATATTTAATTTTCTTATTTTCCAGGCTTAGAGGAGCAGTAATTAACTAAACATTTTTAAATTCGTTTTCTACTATTAAATGCTGACTCTACCGTCTTTTGCCCGATCTGTCTGCTTTTGATCTTCGTGTAATTTAGATGAGTGACTCAACGTCGAATTTAACGGGCCACCAAAAGCAGTTTTGGGGCTAATATTTAATAAATTCACTGATAATGAGCTTTTTTAGAAAATTGTCATTTTGATTGCATACACGGATTAACAATATTCATACTTATGGGGTAGTAAAATGCTAAATCTTATGTTAATAACTATTTAACTCCAGCTTATCTAATGTCTGAGTTTCAGTGATTAAAATGTCAAAAACACACGTCTTAAGGTTGTGGTCTGTTTGCAACAACACATTTTAACAAAAACGAGTCTTAGAAAGAGTATACTTCAATACTGTTGCCATATATAATGGAACATTTCTGTGATGACAGAGGACAAATAATATAAATGGGGCCTGGATGCTCAATGTTTGACATTTGAAATGATTTTAAAGTTTGTTATACTGCAAGAACAGAATATGAAAATATGTAAAGTTTAAATAACAAATAAATAACCACTGACAACAAGTGTCTCTACACAATTACACAGATGCCAGAGAAAGTGCTTGGTGAATAGAATGGGTTTGAGCTGAATGTCATTAGGAATCAAAGGACATCAAGAATTTTAAACTTTCTTTTCAAAATCTGTCACTTTTTCCATTTAAACAGATGCATCTTCATAGCTAAACTTGTGTTGAAATACAATATTATAAGTGCTTCAAAATTCTTGCATTGCTGAATAGCAATCCAAAAGCAACACTTAGGGAAATTGATACAACTTGCTCAGATTGATGGTTTGTTTATCATTTACTGTCGCGTTAGAGCAAATATATCTAGAATACTGAACAATCACTTTTAACACAGATTTTTTTCAGAAATCTAAATTTTCTCTAAAATAAAAAACATAACATGAAATAATAGTTACCAAATAAGTCATTTTATCCCAAGTTTTTATTTTAAAAGAAGTAAAAGAACTTTGTAATTTATAGAATTCTTTGAAACTTTAATGCTTAACTTCGTGAAGAAAGAAAGTGTCTTTAAATACATTCTCGGAGTGGTAGTGAGATACCTCCACCGAAAAACTTATTTCGAGTTTGTTTGGTAGTTTGGCACTACATAACTAAAAGTTGGAGAATTTCAATATGAAAATGTCGTTACAATTATCATAATCATTTATAGTTGCGGCAACAGTTGAAGCAGCAGCAGTAGCAGCAGTAGTAGTAGTAGTAGTTCATGTATTTATATTTTTTCTGCCTCTTTTCGGCGATATTTTTCACTTGAAGAAATGATTTCTTATGCAAAGTGCGATTTTTTACATTTTACATCTACGTACTTTGTCAATGCGTTTATCTGTCCCTCTCTTAATCATGCCGAGGGTTCTCACTACGGTGTTAGTTTTAACGTGCAACATTTTTTCAATTTCCTTTTCCAAATGTTTGTATTTACTTATTCTATGACATTCTTTACTGATATCTTATTACCAGTTGGCATTGACATGTTTTTCTTTTATAGTCCTTAACCATGGTATATCGTTTACAGCTCTTTATTTTTTATCTGCTTAGATAACAAAGCCCTAGAGAATAGAAGCACCTTTGGCTTCTGTAATTGGTTCTGATTGGTGCTTATATAACCCTACGGAGCCAAACAGACTGTGTGAAACGCTGCGTAACCGATATGGCGCTTTCTCGAACATCAATTAGCGTTACACTTCTCAAATACAAGACGAATCCGTTGCTTCGAAGTTCATTTCTGACCGCAGTATCCGAGCAGCCAGTCGTCGAAACGGAATGAAAGGTATTAGTTCTTACAGAGAAATTCTGTCAGATTTGTGGTAGATGAACAAAAACACTCGATTTCGATTCTTTAAACCTTCTCGTCCCTTCGCCCTAGAGGGTTCGAATCTCTAACTCAACCGATCGCCTCTTATCCTCTACTCTGAACTATCCAACTGGCAAAAAAAAGTATAAAAAAAGGATTTATATGTTCGTGGAGCATGTGATTGTACTAAAGTTAATGACAATCCAAAAATTAAAAAAGATTTCTTCGGAAATTCATTGTTTTCACTGAAAACAAAAATCACACATTTCTTTGCTTCTCAAGCGCTTAGGCATTATCGTCTGCAGTTAATATCCATTCTACTTTTTCTCCTCTTGAAATGTTGAAAAGAGACAAAATTTCAAATAACAATTTCAAAGAATTATGTTTTTGTTTATTATTATTCAACTTTAACTTATTTCAAAATATGACAGCAAGTAAACGGGTCTGCTGCATGTCGTCATTTTCATGTTCTCTTTCTGCAAGTCAACAGGTCTGCCATTTGTCGTCAGTTTATCATGTCGTCCAGCAGCAGTTTAATCCCAGTCAGCAAGTAAATGTATGTGCCTCATTTTGTCAGTTTTACGTTGCCTTGCAACAACAGTTTCATTTCTGTCCCCAAGTAAACGGATCGACTGCATGTCATCAGTTTCATGTTGTCTGATCGCAACAGTTTAATTCCTGTCAGCAATGGTATCGAATCAGAATTTAATTGCTTTTTCGTTGGCAAGTTTCGTAGTTTTTGAGTCATAACATGCAGAGGCCTACATACATTATTTATATATATATATATATATATATATATATATATATATATTCATACACGCATACACACACACACACACACAAACACACGTGTGTGTGTGTGTGTGTGTGTGTGCTGGAGTATTATGTAATTGCTATTAGCATGAAAATAGAAATCTAGGAATCGGATTTTGACCGACACAGTTTATGTAATATTCGTCAGGGAAAGTATAAGCCTAACTATCTTAACATTCTATCCTTTCTGTATCTTCACCCTATTAAGGTAATAGAAAAACGTAATCATGTCGGGAATTCTGATGTTTGTAACATGTAACATGATGATTGGGATTATAGGAATCACTCTGAAACAACGCATACTCTGAAAAGAAGTGTTATGAAATAGCCGAGGGATTTCGGTTCATGCCTTTGAGTTTAGTTAGGCTGAGAACCTTTCGGCTCAGCACATGGGTTGGTTGGGTGTAAGATTGAAGCAGGTGTTAACGCGGGTGCGCGCGAGCGGATGGAAGTGTCACTCAGATGTCATAACAGTCCGAGACGATACTGGGTGACAAGGTGCGGGTGACGTCACGCACCGGAAGCACGCGGAAGTTTGTGTGAGAATTTGAAGAAAATAAGAGTCGGGTTTTGGACGCCGAACGAGAAGGATCGATTTTGGAGCTCGCAGGCGCGAGGCGAACGTGCGCCCGATGGGGGCCGCTCGAGTTGGGGGCCAAATGAATAAGACAGCATAGAAGATTGTGTCTCTCCTCCTTACGTCGAAACCTTTAACTCAAAGTTAATAAAAAGGTTTCGTACCTGAACAAGAAGTAGTTACGTGTTTTTGAGATTCCTATGTTCTTTATATATTCTATCGTTATGAACATTACATGTCTATTTCGCACATGGCCATATTCGTGTATATGGCTACGCAACAGAAGTTCAGCGTGTCAGAACGCGACAGTTCAATTCATAGAGAACTGTGGTAACCTCTTTCCATTATGGTATGAAAACAGTCAAACAGTGACGACATTAACTTGAGATAAACACATGAGTAAACACGTGGAATATCTCGTAGAGCTGCTGAAATGGTATTTTAATAAAAGTCTCTCGTGAAATTAATATAACATGGGAGACGAATTGTCTTTCAAATGATGTATCATTCTTACTCAACCCCTATAGATAAGATTTATAAAATTCATCATAAAATTTTTGCAATAGATATAATTTTTTAGTATTTTTTTATTTTTTCAGCTTGACTCAAAAAATAAATAAGTATTCCTCATTCAAGTGACATATTTCTTTGACTGGAGCACTACCATTTGTATCATAATTTACTATCTCAAGTAAATTCTTCTAATCAGTCAAATCAGAAATTGATGTCGCAAAGCCTTGCGTAGACCGTCCTACTAAATATCAATGTTGGTATATTTTGATATCTTAAAGTCCAGTCCATGTCCGAAAGTAACAAAAATTTTATTGTAATTCCAAACAACAAAGTACAAGGTTTCCTCTTCATAGTAATCCCCTTCGAGTCTATTAAACTTCCCCATCCTTTTTACCACGTTTGTATTCACTGCTTGAAGGATTCTTCTGGGATACCCTTCAGTTCCGTCGTTACGGTTCACTTGATAGCCTCCACGCCTTCAAAATGTGTTCCTTTGATGATCGCTTTGAGCTAAGGAAAAAGTCACATGGAGCAAGATCAGACGCCTAGCGGGGTTGTTCCAGTTCTACCATTTTTCTTTGAGCCAGAAATTGACTTTATTGATATGTGAAATTTACTGGAGCCAGCACTTTGTCGTGATAAAGCAGCTATAACTTATCCTGCCACAATTTTCGTATCTTCTCATGCACTGAGTAAAGCATGCACCGCAGGGTTTCCTTGTAGACCTGCTGATTGATCGTCTGGCCTTGTGGCAAGAACTCGCTGGGGATGATGCCCCTCACATCAAAGAATGTGATAAATATAACTGACTTTTGCTTTCTTTGGCTATCTGGGTCATGCTTAAAAATCCATGTCTCATCACCAGTGATGAGTTCGAAGCAAGACTGATTCAGTTTGAATGCGCTCTAGGATGTCCTGACACAGCCGCATGCAGTACTCTTTCTGATCATCATTCAGCATTCTCAACGCCATTTCTACGCAGACTTTCCGCATGCTCATATCTTCTGAGATAATTTTCCAAACACTTTTTCATGTACAGCTGACTTGCGATGATTCGAACAGCCAACCGACGTATACCACACACGACCAGGTTTACCCACTCGACATTGACCTCAGTCCTGCTTGCTGATGACCTTCTGTTCCTGGGGTCATCTTTCACTACCTCGCACTTTGAACCTCTTGAACCATTCAAAAACTCGTCAGAGTGACATAACGTTATCTCCATACACTTGCTGAAGCATTCAAGTGCTGGTAACGGATTTTCCCGATCCGAACAAAAATTTCAGGTTTATTCGTTGCTCGATGTTCATCGCTCGTTCCTAAAAGATGTGTAAATAGAAACATGTGAAAAAATTCAATGATTTCAGAAAGCTAAGATTTCAGTTATGTACTCCCAAGATATGCTAGATGATAAAACAATCTGCTTATCTCTCTTTTGCCAATAGCTCACTTAGCTGTAGGCAAACTTTCCAACAATCTTTGTATGTCCAGTGAATTTCTAGAAGCGTTCAATGAGGATAATGTGATTATAAGTTCACAATCACCATCTGAGCAGACTCCAAAAGAGAATTATAAAATGTATAGAGAAAGAGAACCGTGTCCAGATGAAGACTGTATATGAAGGAACATAGTTGCAAATTGAATTTTTGACAGAGCCGTCAATCAGGAATTTCTGGGACAGGATATTTCATCTGTGTAAGCAGGAAGACAGCTAATATGGGTTGACAAGTAGAAGCAAATCACGTGAATCACGTGCCAGAAGAATGAGTAGGCGTTATGAAATTATGAAATTATATATACACGGGTAATAACGTCAGACGGTCAGTCACTGTCTCGATCAGCCAGTTGGAGCCACAACCATGTTCGGACAGAAGCCGTACTGGGCGCCACCCGTGGCAGCGACCCCAGCGTACCGTGACTGAGAACCTCTCGTCAATCAAAAGATGTAAGGCCTTGAATATGGAATCACAATGTGGGTTAAGCGAAGATCCTCTGCGAGTCTGTGTCCGTGTCCTTCGTCTCTTAGTCTCTGCTTCTATCTCATATTTACAGTTTCGACACTTTCTTGAAATAAAGAGAGATATATATTTTTGTTTAGTATATATTACGGTATCATCATTCCTTCATCATGGTATAAAACAACTTTATCACTGGCCAAAATCTCACTGTCCTCATGCTATTGACTGGCTAATTATGTTAAGCTTGCATACAAAGGACTTTCACAGTTTTGTAAATATTATTTAACCAATATCGAGCTCAGTGTCAAACAATCAAATCAACAAGCATTTTCTCTTCAATCATCCTTAATTGATCCAGGGAATGGAATGGCGCCCTCCACTACACCTCGGTGTACTAGCTGTTGAAAAGGGAGCCTTTGGGTTGCTAACTTTACTTACTTTTATATATATATATTCCTCTCCATCAAATAATTTTAAAGGCGCTAATTATATGACTTGGTTTCTTTTATTTAATTATTAATGTGTGTGAGAAGGAAGATTGATCGTTTTAATTTCAGAATCTGTAATTAGTAGGATCATCCTTCTCTGATATTTCTTTCGATGAGTGATATAGATAAGATTTTTGTAAAATGTCTATAATTTTCTTTATACTTATTAGATTAACAGAGAATCTACAAGAAATATTTCTTTATAAAAATTGATTAAGTTTTAATTATGATTTTTAAAGTTAAAGAATATATAATGATTTTGTCAGTCACATGTTTCACATAGCGTGAGAGCATCTCAAAATATTTAGACCTTAAAGAAAGTATTAATTAATTAGTTTGTGTTGGTTGGTTGGGTTTTATGACATATCAACCTTTGTAGGTCATTTAATGCTAAATCCTGTTTATATATATATACACACAATAACACACACACACACAAACATACACACAAACGTATATATATAAATAGAAATTATTTCTAAACGAATATTTTGTGAGTAAAATTTTAATCAAGCTAGAGCTCATTTGTTTGCTCACTGTTAAATGGTTTCAAGTATTAAATGGTTTCAAGTATTGCTTTCTAACACAAATAGTTCTATTTACACAGAGTTAAGTACAGTAAGTAAAGTTGTCGACCGTAGTCGAGGGTGACCCAAAGGCTCCCTTTTCGATAGTTACTACACCAAGGTGTAGGGAGGGCGCGACTCCTTCGCACAATTAGATGATTTCATGTATTGCTTTTTAACAAGAGCACTTATATCTAATGATAATAATCCCTAGTACAAGATTGAACAGTTCTATTCGACTCAGAGGCGAGACCCTAAAAGGTACTATCATTCTGGGTCAGAGTTGGACTAGAAGCAATGGCAATGAAGGGGTTCTCCACATTCTCCAAAGCTCCTGGACTGGAGCATCACCATCAGATGGTTTATCCGGCACACTTGGTTGGGAGCTCTTACCCAAGTACATAGATGCAGTCAAAATGTTCTAAAGTCCCATCCGACTGGGCTAACTATTTTGTACGTTGTGTGTGTGTGTGTGTGTGTGTGTGTGTGTGTGTGTGTGTGTGTGTGTGTGTGTGTGTGTGATCATAGGCACAAATTTTCGGTTGTGTACCTTCCTGCTATATCTAAGCATTGAATTTTGTCTGACAAAGGATTCGCCTCGTCGGCTGGGACCGTAGAATACACCGACTGCTTCTCTGTCGTGCGGTAGAGAAGCAGTCGGTGTATTCTACGGTCTATTCTACCATTATATCTGGTCCATTGCTCTTTATTTTTTCTCTCACTTTTTGGAGGAGTGTCCTCATGGTGTAATGGTTAAAGCAATGGACTGCAGAATCGTACAAAGCGAGTTCGAACTCCAATCGCGCTATTACATTCACTTTCGGACAAATACCCTTGGGAAAGGTATGAACCCCCTTATCCTCCCTGCTATGGGTTAAATAGTACAACTACTGTTCTTCTTGAAAGAGGGCTTTGGCATTAAAATAACCTACAAAGGTTGATATGCCATTAAACAAAGAAACCGAACCGATCACTTTTTGGATAGCAAAGTCCCAGAGGATAGTTGCTCCTTTGGCTTCAGTCATTGGTTCTAGTTGGTGATTATACCATTATTTACAATAGATTATTCCATGATATTTGCGTACTTTCCAATGAATACAATGTCCTATTTCATTATTTTCTATTATGTTCTATCGAGATAAGCATTAGGCAACTGGATACAAAGTGGTTAATTGAGTCAGTTTTTTATTAGTACACTATATATATTTGGTTTGGTTTGTTGCATCTGTGGGTGTCGAAACACCATAACTAATGATGAGTCTTACTGAAGATCTATCCCTGAGACGAATATGGTGGGTGTGTGTGTGTATAACACATCGATGACAGACATAGTAGCGGAAATGAATAGAGTACTCACAGTTGACTTGATTAGAACATTTATTTACAAGGACTAACACATTTTGGTGATACGCAATACATATATCAATATAGGCTGAGCCGTGTGTCACAGCTCCCTCGGGAAAAGGTAAATTAAATCCATATTTGCTTTGAGGAATTTAAAGTCATCCTTCGTTTCGCACTCCACACATAATGTCGTCCCGTTCTCGTGTGTCTACACGAGAACTCAAAACAGTAGAGGTCAAAAGGGAGGAGGTAACTCTGCCTGAAACAGAAAAGAGTTGAGCTCCCTTTGACCGTTAGATCGTTCTAACAATGATATATCAACCATTGTTGGTTATTTAATACCAAATTCATTTTTCTACTATTTCAAACAATTCAGTTTAACATAAGTATACAGCTTAAATGTCAAAAATAGTTTATTTCAAACAATTCAGTTTAGTTCTATTTGACTCATAAATAGGCCCCAATCATGTTTTACCATTCCGGGCGAGAGTGGGCCTGGGAGCGATGGCAATAAAGGGGTACTCCGCATTGCCTAAAGCTCCACCATTACTGAAGCCTCGCCATCAAATTGTTTAGAGTCATATCCTGAACACTAATTGGGAGAGTCCTACCCCTCTCCCTGAAGAGATGCAGTCAGTGTATTCTGCAGACCTGGACGACTGGGTCATATTTGTTTTGATTCATCTTTTATGCTTACCTAATAGTTTCTAGTTAGTAGGCTCTGATCCTGTGCTGCTATTATTAATTCCTTTGTCTCCGTCTTTTGTTCAGCATTTCTTTAGCCATCTGTTTGCTTTACTATATCAATATCGTCATTTCAAATTCTTCGTGTCTATCGTCCATGTAAGGCGATTTTAATTGATTTAGTCCTAATGTTTTTGCTTATTTCTTTGTGGGTTTTTCCTGCCTCTGTTACTTTATCTTTTATGTTTATTTCTTTCAATATGGCGTCGAGTTGTTTTGCAAATTTATTGCTTTCTCTACAAAATGAATATTTTTCTTTTGCTTCTTGTATGTGTTTACTGACTGTAACATCCAACCTGTTTTAGTGTCTAGGTATTTCTTTGATCCTATCGATGTTGTTTTGTCGGTTAATTCTTGTTGGATTCCATCATTCTCTCTCTTGATGTAGTGATGTTCTGTATCTGTTTTGGGGTGATGCATTCTCTGGTAGTTTCTTAACCTAAGTATCTATTTTTTTAAATTTCTGCTTAGATCGAGTTTATTAGATTGAAATTTTATGTCACAACTTGCATTGCCAGAGTATTAATTGCTATAACTTCATTTTTGCATTCAATTCTGTTCTCAATACGGCTCTTATTCTCCTATAGAATTCATTCTTATTTTTTCATTATCCATGGTATGAGTGATACCATTAGCTTAAAAAAATGCTTAATATTTATAAGTTTTATTATGTTCAAATTCTGTAATTTCCGTGTTTATATATAGAATTATATTTTTACATTTCATTTGCGAGCTTTTCCTAAATGAGACTTTCGCACATTTTTTCGGTGCAAATTGCATCCCTTTATCGTCACTAAATCATCTTACAGTGATTAGTAAACCCTCTAAATCATCATCATTTTTTACTTACAACTTTAAATCGTCCAAATAGAATAGGTGGTTTATTTTCAAGAAGTAGTTTTATATCCAGAGGCTTTGTTGTTTTTAAGTTTTATGGAAAAAGCTATACAAAAAAGAAAAGAAAATGATTCCTTTTCAAAGATTCCATTGTAGATATTCCGATTGTTATTTTTGAGCATACTTTTTTGTGGGATTAATCTGAGTTTAGTATGTCACTTATTCATGTTGCATTTTCGGAATGTTATAATTACAGGGGGAAATCTTTAAAATGTTTATATCTTATAGAATCCATGCCTGTCGTACGTTATAAAAACCTTTTTGTTGTCAATCTCAGCAACATTTATTTTTTTCTGTTTGGATCGACAATACTCCATGTTCATCTTATTTATGAGGAACTGATGTTTGCAGCCATATGATTCTTTTTTGCGTCTCTTTTGTTCTAAAGAGAATATGTCCATACATTTTATTAATTTCATTGTTCTTTTCATTAAAATTGATGTTATCATTTTATATGTTGTCGGAAGGTATGTAATGTGTTGATAGTCTTTTGCGTTTACTATTTAATCTGTTTTAGATAATATGTATGTTACTACTTTTGTGAGCCAATCAGCCGTGTTTTCAGGTTCTTTAATGATTTCTAAAATAAGTTTCCTCATTAATTAATGTGTGGAGGATAATTTGAGGAGAAAAAATGTTATTTTATCTATTCCAGGTGACATCCATTTATATGTGCGTTTAAGTGTATCGATAACCTCTTCTGCAGTAATATCTTCGTAAATTTGTGGGTCATTATTTTTATAAGTATCTTTTATATTTTTAATCCACCTTGTTTTTTATTGTATTTCTTATGGCTCCATATATTACTCCAAAATGATTTGAATTCTTCAATCGTGAGGTTTTCCTTTACATTTATTATCTCCTTTTCTATTTCTCGATACAATTTTTGGTGCTATCTTGAAATATTTTGTCGTATCTAAAAGAAAATTTTGTTCGTTTTCCATATCTTCAGATAGGCTGGGCTTTCAGTTGTGTTTTTGACTCAATTTTTCTTTATTCATGGGAATCTTGATGTCTTGTCATATTTTCTTTTCATTTTTCTTGCTTTCCTGCAATTCACTTTGACTCACTTATTTATTCCATCAAATATAAATATTTCTCCTTTTTATTATTCTATTTTTTATGTGAATATCTTGACTTTATATTAGTGTCACCCAGTCAACCACTCGATCAACTGACGCTTGATTTTCCCGGATAGGAGATCGAATCTCAGTCAAATCAGCCGCCGGCCAACGTTGTGTAATTTTTTTTTTTTTATCCAGGCAACTGATATCTACCAATTCGTCAGAAGACGAAATGCGGAGACAAATGATAGTTCGTTAATAAAATAAAAATAAATCCAAGTCGAAATCCAGAGACGACAGAATACGGGGTTGAAATGAACAACAAAGTTTTAATAAAAAAAAGAATAACAGTTGAGAAAAAAATAAATACTGCTATTTCTCTCGTAAATATTGCAGCAATATTTTTTTCGAAGCCACCCCGGCTATACGACGGTTAGCCTGAGTTCACAGTCCACCTTTTTTTTCCTTCGAACCTAGCGAATTCTTCTCACGTGTCGTATTGTTAATTTTCTTCAGCTCGTTGGAAAATTAGAGTAAAGAGATAATCTGGTAAAAGGCTTTTTCTCGGTGCTATTTTTTCCTGATAGTTAGCTGGAATCTCTCTCTTAATCTGCCAACTTTTTTTGGTTTTATTCAGTTTTTCTTTCTTCCTCAAGTGGGCATGTCGTACATGACCACTTCTTTTCGTAATTCATTCTGATTGGTCACTGCTAAATGCTTCTTCCCCAACTCCGTTTCTTTGGCTCCTATGGATGTCACCAAGGAAAAGATGGCGTCTCTTCATTCTGATTGGTCCTAACAGACGCTTCTCTGTGTTTACTAGTGGAAGGGGGTTCTATTGTATCTGCTCGTTAGCGTCTCCCTGTCACCCCATCACTCCAGTCATGTTGAAGTTTTTTTAATTATTTATCTTTAATTTTGCGACACCTGTTAAATGTCTTAGACTATTTTGGTTTTTAACGACCTTTTCTTACCTTTCTACAATTTTTTGGTCGTGTCAACCGAATACAATATACTCCTTTATCATAGGAATTATATCTTTCCAAATTCGACAGAGAATATTTGGATACTGTTATTTTTCCATCGTTCTGGGAAGATAAAATAACATTTCAATCTCGGCTGTCAACATCACCCCTTCCCAAACCTTGTGTAACTTTCTTTACTCATAAACACAACAATGGTTATGGCCTTTTTTGTGTGATAATTTTTTTCTGGGTCTTTCATTTATTTCTTTTTTCATTCACAAAAAGGAAAAAATTACTTTTCTCGATTTGTCGATGTACTGTCTCCATCTTCTAAAGTCCAGATATTAACGTAATTCTTCTAAAATTCACGTTGCATATGTTATATTGGTTTTAATGAAGATCTTCGCTGGTCAGGGTTGGGATTATCCTTATTTGGATAACTATTGATGTGAGCAGAGGATTTTGTTCCAGTTGCTAATTTTTCCATCCCAATCTAATTCATCATTGAAAAATGCAGTTCTTTTTTTATTCACAGGAATACCAATGTAGAATGTGTCATAAAGGATTGCTTTTCATATATGGTTTTGATGCATTTTATTCTTACTGCCAAGAGGTATTTTTGTTTTGTAGACCTTATCAACAGAAAAATATACTATCATCATATTTATCAATAATCCATAAAGAGAGAATTACGTTATGTTATAGATTATACTTTAGATTTATATGTTTCGAATTCAAAGGATTATGATGTGCCCTTTAAAAGCTCTGAAGAAAAAGGTTTTATCTATCTTAACGGACTCCAAAATAATTATATTTCACGCTGGAAGTGAGGAGAAAGATCATTCAAAATAAGTTTAACGTAACAATCCCGTTTCGATAAGTTTGATATAACAATTTGATTTTATATAATATCAAATGCTATTTTTATTTTATTATAATAATTATTCAACATCTTGCGAGTTTTTCACACAGAAGTCTCAGTGACAGTGTGAGTCCCAATTATTTGTCATTTTTTGCTTTCTTTTATTTTTACGCAGAAGTCCGCTAAAACATTAAAATCAATTTGCTTCTTAGCTGTTTCATCTTTGTCTCCACATAATCTTGCAGATCATCAATTTTCGCTTTCATATAAATTGGCCTTCATGGCATTATTCCGTGCTGCTATTTGAAGAGTTTCAATATTGGTGTGTCCTTTCTTCTTTCTTTTCTTGAGATATATGTTCTATGTAATATCTTGGATGTAAGTTCTTTTGTCATCAATTTCCATGTTCATTTGTCTGAGTTCTTCACAACTCCATTTTAAGAATGGTTCCGAGTATCTTACTTGGTGAACTGCCAATATGTTTATTCGTTTTATGAGATTTTTGCTGCTGAGCGAAGTTTCGTGAAGTTTCCTTGTTCTTATGAGATACTCTTTTCTTTTTTTTTTTCTTTAATTCTTTTTTTTTTTTTTTTTTTTTTGGATAATGACCAAATTTTTAATTTTCCCTCTTTTCAAGGATTGTGAGGCTTTCTTGAGTCGTTAGTTCTATTCCTTCCGTTGTTTTTCCCCGTTTTCCATTATCAGCAATGCCAAATTCCATTTCTGTGTCCTCGATGTATATTCTAATTGTTTATTTCATGGTTTCCTGTATTTTCCCGTCGTCATGCATTGGCTAAATTTTTCCCTCTTGTTATGACTTCATTGAGTATATGCGGATGAATATATAAAAGATAATTTATTCCTTTTGTTCTTTTGTGGCATTCTTTCTGTTCTTCCAGGAAAAACTTGCGACGTGAAAACAAGAATATTACTTCTCTTATATATACTTATTCATTCTCTTAAATGTGCGGTTAGGATGTTCCACGTCATTATTAACAAGAAGGTCTTCGAGAATGCTTGCTTCTTCCAGGAATTTACTTAGTTTCTTGGATCTCTCATGGATAGACGTGATGTGGCTTTAAAAGCAGAATCCATTTGGATGCCATCATGGCCAGGTGTTTTCCAATTTGCTTCTTTCTAAAGTGTGGCTCTTGGTAAGTCCACCTCTATGTTCACCTCGGTGACTTTTTCCGGTATCTTTTACCAATATCTTTTGATGTTCCAAATGAATTTTCAGTCTTGTCTGCCGTTGGCATTTTACTTTTCATTGTGCCCTTGCATATTTTCCTTCCCTTTCCTTTTTACTTTCCCTTACTCACGCACTTTCTTTATTTGTCCCTTTCGACTCATTTCACATTCAGGTTTTGTATTTCTGTTAGGGTTCCTTGAAGGGATAGCAATTTTATTATTGACTAATTTAACACTTGTGTAAATTAGATCGATTAGTTTGAGGATGTTGTTCGTTGATGTAATCTTTCACAATTCATTTACCTTTTCGGTTTCTGCCTTAACTTTTTTCCAGTCCTAGTGGTAATTATTTTTTATGGTAATGATGATGATATAATCTTCTTTTAGGTCATAATTCTTCATCGATTCTTTCTTGTGACAACATTGATGTTGTGGTGCTGAGTGATATTTTGGTTTTAAATATTTTGTATTTCAGCTCGTTAAAAGAGCTCTTCTTCAGCAAATTCTTCACGATTTACCTGTCCAGTTTCTCTCCTGAAATTTCTCTTTATTAACCCTGTTCAGGTTTTCTTGTGTGCAACCTCCCCAGTTTAATGCTTAAAGTATCTATATTATCATTGTTTTACTCCTTGTGAAGTTTTCACTCGAGTGAAATAGACAAGTCTCATTAGGACTCCCTAACTCTTCTTAGTATTCTAGCTGGTCTCAACAATGCAGCTCCGATTTTCAGTTCTTCCATTCCACTCTCTAATCTTTTGAGGACCATTCCACACACACCAGCTACAGTTAGTGTCACCGTTACCATCATGTTCCACAGCATTTTAGTTCTCTCGTAAGTTCCATTTATTTGACTATCTTTCCATTTTCTTTTTTTTTTTTTTTTACTCTGTGGTCCGCTGGAACGGTAAAATCCATTAGATAAGTTCTCTTTTTTTCTTTTTTGTTAATCATAACTAAGTCTGGTCTTCTGGCCGGGATTATGTGATCTGTCTGTATCTCAAAATCCCAGAGAATTCCATGCGTCTCATTTCTATGACGAATTATGGTTTGTGCGTATAACAATTGGAACAATGGTCAAAACTCGGACGGGGGTGGCATAATTCACAGTGGATTACTTTACCCAACCAGTCGTGCCTAGTCTTGTACTTCTTCTGTGCTAGTTTGTTGCATTCGCTTACTATGTGATCAACTGTTTCATTTTTTCTCCGCATAACTTACACTTGCTTTTCTGTTGCGTATTATCGATTTTCGCTTTAACATCATTAGTTCTTATGATTTTGAGCTGCTATTTGAAGAGCTTCAGTTTCTCTCTTGAGATTTCTCTTCCGTAGCCATATCCTGGTCTTTTCGTGTGCAATCTCGCCAGTTTGTCTCTTGAAATATCCATAGAATTATTTTTCTTCTCATTTCTGTTTCCAAGTTTTTGTTGTTTTTTCAATCTGTACTTAGGTTAGGACTGCTACTGTAATTATTATTTCTTTGCTCATATTAATATAGTACTCAAGTCCTTGTATTGATGCGTCTCTGCAATCACCAAGGCTAGCAAGTCCTCTTCAAAAGATCAAAAGAAGACCCGCCTACTATTACGAAAGCTCGAGACAGCTGAACATAATAAATTTTTGGATTTCATTTTGCCACGAAAAACCTCGGAGCTATCGTTCGACGAGACGGTAAAACTTTTCTTGACCGATACAATCTATGTCATCTCTCGGATGTAACCTCTTGTGCATAGCCATAAATTTCTTGTCCATTTGTCTGAGTTCCTCCCTAATGTAGAGTAGCTGGAAGTGTTATGAGAGAGGACGTTTTGGTGAGGTGACACCACTAGCTGGTAGACTGGAACATTTGCACAGACACACAAAATCAACCGTACAGAGTGAATATGAGCGGTGATCAGTAGTTTACTCGCCGCTACCAGACACACCACATCGCATGCTGTCGCTGGTACCCTGAAGTGATCATTTTTCTTACTTTCGTTGTCACTTTTTACCTCTCAGGTTTCTCTTAGGCAGATAAAGCACCCTTAAAACATTTCTCTTGCTTTTTTCTAGCCTCTCCCCTCTATTAATGCCTAGGTTCATTGCTCGACCAAGAGAGGAGTTACGCTTTTTTTTGTCACCCTCTTGCTTAGTTTCTAGTTTTTATAGGGTCTCCTTTTTGACAACCTGAAAATGTCTGAGGACATCCCCAGACTCAGTGTCCTAAGAGGATTCAAGGTACGTTGACGGTTCGAGGCATGATGTCGGTCCGAGGAAAGATGATGGTCCGAGGCACGATGACGGCCAGAGTTCGATGGTAGTCAGAGGAACGATACAGGTCCGAAATCCGTGGATCATTGTGATACTAGACTGAGGGTAGACCACTCGACACAGACCGGAGTTCTCTTCAGATATCAGTCTGTTGTCCGTCGCCGTTTCCTTGTTGCCGGTCCGAAGGCCACTCCAGGGGCCTGTCCAAAGGCTATTCCAAAAGCCAGTCCGAGCAAAATCAGAGGTTGTGGCAGAATAACCTACTAATGGACTCAACCACTCTCCATAATACCGGAACACGTAGCAATACGAAGTCGCACTAGATCCGGAAGCTAACCTCGCAACAAGCGGTTATGCGAACTAGCTTACTGTCCTATGTTCTTGTAACCATCCTTTGTTCTTGTCTATATGTCTATACTATAACCGTGGTCTTCTGTTCTCTTTGTGATGCTTTCCCACTGGGTATCACGTCTCAACAAGCCCAGTTTTTCTCGCCAACTAAGAACGAGCGTCATCTTTAATATCTAGGAACTAATTGCGAACCCAACCGGAAAACCAGGCACAGCTTTTGTTTTCAACAATAACTCTGAATGTTTTTTTTTAAACCCATGCAGTGTCTAAAACACTGTCAAAAAAAGAAAGAATTTTTTCTTCTTCTCACTCTGTTTGTCTATTACAAATAGTTAATATTCAGAACAATTTCGGGTCGAAAACAAAATTTTCTTATTTTAAAGAAAAGACCAGTACCGCTTACAAAGTACTATCCTCACGGGACTACAATTAAACAAATTGTAAGTACAAGGTTATTTGTTGTTTGGATGGTAAAACGAATTACCGTTTCTCCACCACCACCACCACTAAAATCCTTGCAACATAAATATTACTGTTCCCCCACCCTGTTGTACTTTTTTTTTAAATCGGCCCAACCGAAAATCTAAAAAATCTGTCAAACCGACCACGGCTAAATCTTTAAAACTAAAAAAAAACTTAGAGAAAAAAGAATCTCTACATTCTTTTTATTGGAAAAATAAAATAAAAAGAAAAAAATGCTTTTTTTTTATATATATTGGACTAACCAAACAAGATGGAAGAACTACAGGCAGCTATGACAAAGTTGGTCGAACATCAGTTCGATCACTAAAAACAATTATCCGATCGTCAACAGCGCACGGAGGAATTGCTGGCACAAATCTTAAAGAACAATGCGCATACAGATAACGATACCGCCTTTTCTCAAGATTCAATATGGAACGCCATTGACAATTTTCACTACGAACAGGAAGAAGATAAGTCGTTCGCGGCATACTATAGGAGGTACGAAAACTTCTTTAGTATTGACAGCAAGAACTGGTCTGATCAAAAGAAGACCCGCCTACTATTACGAAAGCTCGAGACAGCTGAACATAATAAATTTTTGGATTTCATTTTGCCACGAAAAACCTCGGAGCTATCGTTCGACGAGACGGTAAAACTCCTAACTGAATTGTTCAGCCCGAAAACCTTTCTCTTTCACAAGAGGTGTAAATGCTTGAACCTGACAAAAAATGACGAAGATGATTTTGCAACGTACGCAGCTGTAGTGAATAAACACTGCGACGAATTCAAATTATCGGAGTTAGCGGCGGACAACTTCAAGTGCCAAGTGTTTCCACAGGGAGTTACTTCTGGTAGAGATGCAGAAATTAGACGGCGCGTTCTAAGTTGGAAAGTAAACCAAGTCTAACTCTCCAAAAACTAACAAAAGATTGTCAAAAAATTGAAATTATAAAAAAAGACTCAAAAGATATCGAATCTGGCATTTCGCACATAAAAAGAGTAGTCAAACAAACCAAGACTCACGAAAAAAACTATCACACATACTCTCGCACATTTGACGACAAATTCGAGAAAAGAAAAATTCTTAGTCCTTGCTACAGATACGGAGGCATGCCTGTACTTAGCAAAAAAATGCTTTACTATGTAAAAAAAAAAAAAATAGGACACAAAAGTTCCCATTGCAGGAATAAAAATCAAACTAAAAGCCGAGTGCGCCTAACAAAAACCGTAGATATCCAAGAAGAAAACTTACGAAAATATGTAACAGTTAAAATTCTTGGCAAGGATATCAAATTCCAATTGGATTCTGGATCAGGTCTAACAATTCTGAATTTCAACACTTGGAAGAAATCATAAAAGCCCACAATGTTAAGATCCCATAGAACAGCAAAGGCCATTAACGGCACACGAATCAATTTTGATGGAGAAGTGATTACCAATGTTACTTTGCTGGGTAAAACAAAGAAATTAAAATTGTACGAGCTCAAAAACGCCAAAAACCTATTCAGTTCAGACTGGATACACGAATTCAATTTATGGGATTTGCATATATCTGCGTTCTGCAGAAAAGCAGAATCGTATTCATCCGCAACAAAAAATTTAATCTCTAAACTAAAAAAGGAATTCGCAGAAGTATTCACTCCTGACCTTGGGAAATGTACGAAAATAGCCGCAAAACTAAAATTAAGGCAAAACATGCAACCAGTTTTCATAAGAAAAGGTAACGTGCCATTTGCGTCCCTAGACAAAATAAACCAGGAGTTGGATAGACTAGAAAAAGTCGGGATCCTATCAAAAACAGAATACAACCAATGGACAGCCCCTGTAGTCTATGTTAAAAAGTAACTGACACCGTCTACGAGACATTTGATATTGAACCTCCCCTAACCATGCCAGAGCCACGACGCTCTGGTAGGAAAAGGAAATTCACGGACCCTCTTTTAGTCTGCCCAAAGAAAAAGAGATACTGATTTCACCTGTTGGAGTAATCACCTTGGGAGGGGGTGTTGTGGCGGATTTACCTACAAATGGACTCAACCACTCTCCATAAATACCAGAAGACGTAGCAATACGAAGTTCTACTAGATCTGGAAGCTAACCATGTTTCAGAATCGGCTTACAAGCTGGATCTCCAGTTGCCGGATTCCTAGGAGCCGGATACCCGGGCTAACCCTTTGACAAAGACCCAGAAAGCCACGACTGTTGCCTCGATCATCACCGAGTCCAAACTGTCAACCAGCAATGCATCCCAGGATTGTTTGATGACCCAACAACACCAAGAAACGTGGAAGACAGTGGGTGAAAATTGACCTCTCAAGCAACCGAAGTACGTCTCCGAACAGTCTCATCGAGACCGACTGGTCTTGGCCAGTCTCCCCCGCGCAGGAACTACTGACCACTCCAGGATTTTCCTCAGATGCCTGCAGGATCGGCCCAGCTCAAAAGCTAATTGATATACCGAGCGAGAGAACCCAGTTGCTCCCGTGGAGACCAAAAATAAAGGACGACTACGAGAAGAATACGGTTGGTAGTATCAATACTTCCAGGGCAATACTCTCCAACCCATCCCAGAGCCTAAAACACTCTCGTTCTTAATATAGGACTTGAGTACCAAAAGACTGGCCAGGCTTAATAAAAAATATTTGAAAACTTTTTCCAGGCATGTGACATCCTGTTTAGATACTTTTGCAAGTGTAGTTTCGCCACTTGGCACATCTTGCTGCCAACAGCCGAGCAGATCCTGAAGCTATCAAGCAAAATCATTGTCATCAAATTATTCCAATTTCAGCCCGAGTATATGGGCAATCGAAGAATTAAGGCGACAGACAGCAATGTTCCTGCAAGCTTGCCAAGGAAACGTGCTGCATCCTTCCTCAGTGCATTCAAGCGGGTTGAGGAAATCCCAGCCGACTTTGCAAGTAGCTTGGTCACCTCACCAGGACTTCCCTAAGAAAACCGAAGAAGGTCTACCAATCAGCCCTCCTGATAAACTAACAGAACCGGTGTCTTCACGCGCACCGGAACCCAACAGACCAACTTGCAAAGGGGAAGGATACTCGATGGTCTGCTGGGTATGATTTTTACCGCTTCAAAATTGTTTCTTTCATCTTTATTAACATTGATGTTCTGGTGCTGGATTGAATTAGGATGTGTTCTGTGTATTTTGTGTTTAAGTTCCTTCAGCGGGGGGGGGGGCTCTTATTGACTAGTTTATACTATTGAATTGTACTTATTGTATCATTTTGTGCTGCTATCAAGAGAATTTTTGTGCATTTTTTTACTTTGTCACTATTCATACAGTTGTTTTTTTCCCATTTTTGTTTTCTAGGTTTTGTTGTTTTATTGTTTGACCTTATGTTTAGATTTCTGTTACGGGTTAGACTCTCTTTGCTCTTTATTGTGTATTCCTTGAGTCCTTGAATTATTGAAGGTGCGCAAACCTCTTTCTCCTTTCTTTTTAGACACATAGAATTTTCTTTCATTATTTTGAAATATCTTGTTTGGTTTGAAATACTGGACCTTGTTACCATATCTGTTAAGTCTCCCTTCTTTAAACAATATTTTTGGTTTATTTCTTCCCCTGCTAGGGTTAGTTTCTCCTGATGTCATTTTTTAGTCTTTCCATTCCATTGATCTAAGTTTTTCTTTCTCATTTTTTCATTGCCTCGTAATTTTTTTTTTTTTTCGTGGACCTACTCATTTTAAAATCGTCGATACCCAAAGAAGAATGAGTGCTTAATATATTTATTCAGCACCAGTATCCATTGTTAACGGATACATACAGTGCAATAACGGATACACAGTACAATATGTTACAAACAATTAACAAGACAGCGTACAAGAAATAGAGAAGAGTCAAATGCTGTATAGCCAAACGAAATAAGATCAGTCCGAATATTAATCGACTTAATATCAGCTTATTAATCAACCGTCAAAGTCTATTTAAAGGCTATGAGCCAGGCCATCTAGTAGAGTGCTGAAGGGGTGCAAGCTACTCTACTTGTGATGCATACAGCGACCGAGAGGGTATAATTAAATACAGAATAAGAGAATCAGGCAGAAACATGATGCAATGATTGTTCCGTGTTCTCAGCCGTATTCTTATATTCAGACAAGATGCAGCAAAAAACGAAACGGGTTTGATCCCGGGACTTTTGACTTGAGGCAACACTTCCAAATTACACAAAATAGCCTTGGTTATACCGCAATATCTTTCGCATTTACGTACCTATTTAGGAGATGGTTTGATACGATATCAGAGTGTGATAATGTTTCTCATGAAATTACATATATATAATTTTTAATTCCGAATAAAAGAATCGTCGATGCATTTTAATGTCTTGCTTTTCTTCTTTTCGAATAACTTTTTGGAAGTTATGCGATTCTAAAAAGTAATCATTTTCACCTGCATCTTTTATTGTTGTGAAAATATTCATGGAGTTTTCACTTCTACAGATGTTACACTCATTTCGTATGCATATGTAAATAGTTCGATCATTTTTTTTTACTAAAAATATACATATGAACTTATGTATGTTCATTTCAATTACTCACAGTATACGTGTGTGTGTGTGCGTGCGTGCACTCGCACATGTTTGCACTAGCGTTATTTTGTTGCTTGACTTAAAACAAAAACACTAAATATGCAAATAAATAAAATATATTATTATTCAGAATTGAATAAAATATTTTATCATTCAGGGTTTTCGGACTATCTTAATGGTTATATTCACAACGTTTCGGTCGATATGTCCTCCAGCCTTCTTGAGGTTTCCTTGCCGAACCCGGGAACCTACATGGAACTTCGAACCACATCCACGCGGGTCGTTTGCTCTGATTCCGTTAGCCATAACCGGGTACAAGTGTTAAGTATTCCTGTATTGTTACTCGTCTGCAGACAGGATTGAACCTGCAACCTCCACGTTGTGAATATAACAATAAAGATGAAGACAATAATCTGAAAACTGTGATTGATAAAAATTATCAAGCTTTGTCTCAGAAATTCCAACAAGGAATTAGGTGTGTGTGTGTGTGTGTAAAAATAATATTATGCTTATATTATTAATAGAATTCCACACTAAAACCTTTTAGAATTTTAAAATCTCATAGCTCGAAATGTCCTTGAGTTATATGAGAGACATTTGGGCAATTTTAATAAGATAGATGTTTTTATGTCTCGTGAAAATATATTAATCTCATAAATGAAGTTGGCTGTCCGTAATCACTTGTCTTATAACAAAGTAGTCATTACAATTTACCAGAATAATTTCTTTATTTGAAAATATTTTTGTTGCGGAGTAGACTTAAGTTAGAAGACTAAGTTATTTTTACTCCGTAAATGCTATCAATTTAATAGATTGTTTTTGTTTTTTGTTTTGTTTTTTGTAAAATAAAACAGTTATGACACTACTTTTGCATCTTTTGCTGAAATATATTTGAAGAGGTAACACAATTTCTTTTAAATTATTTCAGAAATCTTTCATAAGCTGGAAATCGCACAAAACATCTGACGTGAATGAACAGAGTTTCTGCATTGATAATAATTGATACCAGTGAAACGTCCTTCAACGGATTCATTATCTTTATACCCAACGGTAGAACAAGAACTTCCATATATTTCTTCTTTAATCAGTTACTCTTACATTTTAGTTCTTCAATCAAGAATGTTTTTAGCTTCCTCTAAGCAATGTTTTACGTTTCTTCATTTCTTCTTGTGCCGAAGATTTTATTTTTATATAATAAGTCCATATTACTTTTTCGCGTGCTATCGTTGATGTACCTTTTTTAAGGAATACCTTTAATCAAAATATTCGATCTGTTCCTAAATTGTTACAATTATAATTTGAGATAATATGAATTTCCCTAAGGGGATTTATTTAACTAATATTCAATGGAAATCCACAAATATGTCTCCATAATTTTCTTCTTTTCGAATGTTTTCCATTTAAAATGAAACTGCAATTTATTGAGTCAAATAATTACTTTTAGCTGTCTTTTAATCTGGTCAAACTTTAAGTGAAATTCTCATAATGATAAGATTTTATTTATTAAATTTGACAGAAGAGAACAAAATTACAGTTATTTCTTTATTTTGACAGCTTATTTATTCCTATTTTGTGTATGGGCGTGTGAATACTTTTTTTAATATTAATATTGGGCAAAGCAAAAAAAATTGTCAAATAAAAACAGCATTTATGATAGCAATGATATTATCAAAAATTGAATTATTGCATAAACTTATCAGAAAAAGAGGGGAATAGAACAGCTTAGACACGAAACTCTTCCCATCACTCCCAGTTTTCTTTGCAAAATTTTCACAAATTAATTAATCAACTAAATTAGACCGTAAAGAATAAAATTGCTGTATTTCTTTTTGTTAATAGATTTCTTTTAAGATTTATCGACGGGATTTTTCTCATATCTATTGAAATGAATAAAAAAATTAGAAATCAATAATACCAAGCAAATCGCTGTTAAAATCATTTAAAAAATGATTTTAATAGAGATTTGCTTGGTATTATTGATTTCAAATTTTTTGACAATCAATAGACAAATTTGCCTTCCCTTTCACATTGTGAGCCGATATTTAGTTTTATATATAAATCGAATTGAATGTGATTTGTATGTAGATAAGACCTACAATATTGTTAATATAAACTCATTTTTTTAGTTGACATTTAAATAAAAGTAAAATCAGGGAGATTGTAGTGTAAATAACAATGGGGATTTTGACAAAATTTCGGTTTCAGACACAAAATCTTCATGATAATGAACATCTTGATTCAGATTGCGCTACTCTTGTGTATTTAGGAACATTCTTATAAATTCAGAAATTGTATATAAAAAGGTAAAAAAATATTACGTGGAAAAGGGAGAAACATTATTTGGTAAAAAGTAAGAAAGCCATATCTTCAAAAACTTGTTTTTGATATCTATAATAAGATATTTTCTTGTTTTTAGTTGAATAGAAAATTTCTCTTTTAGCAATTGAAAAATATTATATTAGCATGTTCGTAACAAAATTCCTCAAAATAAATAAATTTAGGAATAACTTTTTATTCGAAAAGTTCTTTTAAAATACGATTTTACTATATAAAACAAAAAATTAAAGAGGGCGTTTTTTATCTAATTTGAGTTTGTTTGTTTTGTTTGTTTTTTTTTCGTTTTCTTTTCCTTTTCCTTTTTCTTTTGGTGGGGGAGACTTTTTTTTTTGTTTTTGCTGAATGTTTGTTTGTTTGTTTGTTTGTTTGTTTGTTTGTTTGTTTGTTTGGATGAATCTTCTCGGCGTTGATGATCATTTCTTTTGGCCATTTTCAGAAATTGGCGTTCTCCGTAATATTCAAATCAAAAGATTTTGGTTGCGATGTCTCAAAAATATGTCTGAATAGCCAAAGATCAAAGAAAAGAACTCTATTATTTCTATTAAGAATTAATAAATTATATCTGCTCTCAAATAGTCCTGAGAACTGATGGGAAATTTCCTTATTTCCCTTTATTCCCAGACACAGATTTCGGATAAACTTATTTTTCAGAAAGACGAAACGAAAAACAATTTTCTGAAAATTAACTTTATTTAACTTTATAACGTCGGTCCGAAAATATACTGCGTCCTGTGCATGGCTCATAGCTTCACAGATATTCCATTCGGAATCAATAATCTTTCATACACTCTTCTGCTCTAAACTCGTAATATAGAAGATAGATACCGACTACATCCAACATCTAGCAAAACTGAAAACAGATCTCAACCAAAGCAGCAACAAATTGAGATATCAGGTGAACAGCACAAATGTAGTAAAACTGCAGATGCTAGCAACAGGAACCTGGTGATCGGGAAAGACAATGCACCTTCCCTCGAAATACTAAAATCGCCTTAACTCTAACACAACGAACTATCCCATGACTTTAATGGTGTAGTGATCATAAACATTTATAAATCAAAGGAGAATAATCATTTTGTCGTAGGCATGACTCTGCTTTCTATCTCTAACAAAATCATCGTGACAGTGAATTGTAATTTTTATCATTAAGGGTTTTCGGACTATTGTTTTCGTCTTGATTGTCATTTCCACAACGTTTCGGCCGATATAACCTCCGGCCTTCTTCAAGAGTTTGTCGAACTTGGGAACCTTCACAGAACTTCGAACTACGTCCTTTATTGAATCCACGAGTGTTGCCTGTTCTGATTCCGTAAGTCATAACCAGGTACAAGTGTTAAATATTCCTGTATTGTTACTCGCCTGCTGTCAGGATTGAACCTGCATCCTCCAGATGATTGTCTCCTTAGAATGACTATAACCGTTACGCTATGTATCCTGCTGGACAGTTTAGAGTGAATTTTTGGAACTTATAAACTTAATGATCTTACTGGACTAGGATTACTTCTATTATGCATGACTTTTTTACCTGTGCTCATATTCAGATTTTTTTAATCTAACCTTTTAATTATCGGTTCCTATATTGTATTCATCTCTATACTTAGTATAGAGATGAATACAATATTGTGGAAATACAATATTGTGGAAATAACAATACAATATTGTGGAAATAACAAGATGAAAACAATAATCCGAAAACTCTTAATGATAAAAATCATCAAGCTTCGTCTCAGAAATTCAGTCAACTAGTGAACTAGCCGACAATTCTCTGTAAAGTTAACTTTAACACAGCGTGATTTTTTTATTCTCAGACAGATCTTCCTCCACAAAAAAAGAATCGCGAAAAGCCTATGATCCATTTTTCACTTTTGTCGACCTGACAAAGACATTTAACATAGCAAGAATATCTCAAGAGCATCTTGTTTCAAAAATTGTCATTCTATTTAATGAAATGCAACTTAGGTAAGTAAAATTCAATCTCGACCAATTCAAACTCTTCCTACTAGTAAACGATGAAAAATGAAGCTATGTTCTGCCCCCCACATTATTTTCAATATCATTTTGCATCATGTCAAAGCTGGCGATAGAGCAGATGGATGACAAACACAAGGTGTATACCTGCACACACAAAAAAGCAAACTATTCAGTCTAAAAAAAACTTCCCGCTAAAGCAACTGAGGAGCTTCACTTAGTTGCTAGATTTTTTCCTGCAACGGAAAAGGTCTACTTCACCCATATTGGCGTCGCTGGTCTGCAAAAATCATAGAATAACTAAGTCTTCATTTCCGAAGCCATGAAATGCAAACACTCAATTCTGGCACTGGAATCAACTATTCTACGCGTATGCAATTCCGATCTTAAACTCCTGATTCTAATAACAAAAAAGGGTTTTCAATTCTTAAAAAAAGCGCTGATCGTTCTTTTGAATAGGAGTGAAGGTTAGTTTGCGTGCATGTTAAATCAATATTCAAAGCATGGTCTGTCAACAAAATTTTAACAATAATGACAGCTATCACTACCTTTATTATAAAGGTTGACCTAAATATTTATTTGATTGGGAGGAATGGATTTTCTAATATAAATGTACCAATCAATCCAGACATCATTTCTCAAACGAAAAAAGTTAAAAGAACTTTTTACGAGACATGATATAATTTCTTTTTTCATAAATGCCAATATTTGATTCAGAGTTCTTTTTTATTGGTTTATTTTTTAGAGTAGATTTATTTTGCTATTGCATCTACTTCAGAAAAATATATTAAGGAAAGACAGAGACACTAGTAACACATCTGCCAAAAGGTTTTTCCCGAAATAACTCATGGCCTCTTTAATAACATAGAAGCTTGAGGTGCTAAAGATGTTTAGCTTTAATAACTATTGCTTATATATTGTGATTGCTTTGGCCCAACTAATATCGAAAAAACACATCAGACAACTATTTACGAATTCCAATTGAGAAACTTTTGCGGTCTTCAGAAAGAATACGAAAAGGACTAATTGGCAATTAAATAGATTTAGATTTCAAGATAGTGGAACGCCGCACCGTGCTCTCTCTCTCTATATATATATATATATATATATATATAGTGTGTGTGTGTGTGTGTGTGTGTGTGTGTGTGTGTGTGTGTGTGTGTGTGTGTGTGTGTGTGATATTGGATAACTATGGAAAGAGGGTCTTTCCACCTTAGAGGGAATGATACTAGAATTCCATACCGAAAATAGTGTCCAAAATAAAAACACATATAGAAATGTAGAAGAATATTTAAAACAAGAGACTTTTCGGGCATTTCAGTCATATTAATTTATTTATTCAGTTTTGTTACATTTGAATAATAATTACAATCTGTGAAAGAATTACGGAGCAGAACAGTAAAAGAATTAACCCAGAATTGTTAATTTAAAAAAGATTTCTAATAACGTAATTATGTTTTTACTAAACATATTTTTAAAAATATGAGTAAGCAAATACTGACAAAATGTCTTTACAAACAGCAAATATTTACTTTATTATTCACGTTATTAGATTTCTAAAAATTTAATTTTGTAACTATTGGCCATTTGTAACTATTTAAATTTAAATGGCTATAGTTACAAAAAGGAGACCATTTGTTATTAAAAAAATTAAAAAGTTAAACAAGACTTACTTCTTCAAAATTTTTTGACAGATTAATTAATCTAAAAAGTCATAAATTAAAATGCATGAATGTCATTCTATGTATTTTATTGGGTCAAGTTATAAAGAGATTGTGGTATTTTGATGATTGACGGAATGGAAGAGATTGATTATATGGCTGTATCTATGAATTGGTAACGAATATAGCGAGCAAAGTTAATTCAAGGAAAATCAAATGTTTTTACAGTTGACCACAATCATTCCAAATCTCCCGCAAAAAAAATCTTGGTCCTGTAATTGACTATTTCATGTTTAATTGAGGTCGCTTTTCGAGATTTTTAGCCAAAATCAAAGTGTGGTATCTGTAACTTAACAGTCGGAAAACGATTTTGATCGCTTACAGTTTTTTCTTTCTTTTTTATTCTTTCTGGGCTTTTGGCCCGTTGTGAGTCTCGTTTTGAACAAGCTTTTTTGTAAGTAAGTTTTTGTTTGCTTTTCCCTCGTTTTGGTTACTTTTTCTTTTTTGACCCCTTTTGGGCTTTTAACATTGCTGGGAAATGATGGCTAATCTGTAGGATGGCCAATCTGTAAGATGGAATTGAACTGGGTGTCTGAAGCAAGTCGGGCATTCAAAGCCCCTGGAATTGACTGCCGAGGTGATTCCACCTATAGAATGCATGACAAACTAAGCCGATGTCGAAGTCAGCTTTGGTACGCAGAGGTCTCCAAAAAAAAGAGATGCGGCACTTGGCTGCAAAGGAAAGTTACAATGGCGATTAGAGCCGAAAGCAAAAGTTGTGCAACTCTCGATCTGTGACGTTACCCCTTCGACCCCCACGTTACATCAACTTCTTCGAACCATTTCACTTTACGGCCGGTATCGCACATTTCCTTACAGCTACAAGAAATACAATCGTGCAAGTGCAGAAGAGGAATTATGTAACATTGTGCATGTGTAGACTAACGCTAGCGTGGGTTACTAGCGAAAATTCTACAACGCTACTGGAATGCCGACTCATCTTCCCTTACTGTGGCTGGACCTCATCTCATCCAACTTGTCTCTCTCTCCGGTGCCGACTCGTCACTCGCGTCACCCTTCACCAACTGCCAACTTCTCAGTCCCTTTGTCTCACTCTCTGACTGGCGTTCCCTTCCTACTTCCGGTCACGTCGAGATCGCAGGTCCAAAACCCTTTGTCTGGTTTCGTGCCAAAACAGACAAAGGGATCGTCTGCTTGGTGGACCACCTACATAGTGTTACAGATCAAAGCAGCTGGTAGAAAAGGATGGAAGTTCATAAATAACCAAACAACCAGTCGTGCAATTACATTCATTTTCGGACTCCTTTATCCCCTCAGCTATTGATTAAATAGTTCCACTCCAGTCCTTCTACAAATCCCAACATGCGCCAACTCCCTCCACACAAAACCACCAGTAAATCTCTCACTCCACATTAAGAGAAAAATCGAAGCTAGAGATGCCTATCCCGCAGAGAGTGCAATCACTTCCCTCCACGAGATAAAGACTCAAAAAATTGCTCTTCTGCCAGGTGGATGAAATTTGTGGAGTGGACCCCATGGCCTGGTGTTCTTTCCCTGAACGACGAGAGCTATCATGCCCCTGTCAAACGGGTGGAGAAGCCACATAACTTTAAAGATAGCAATTGATCGAGGCGCCGTACTGGGCGTTAAGATGGCCTATTAGGAGCATTAATCTCCCAGAAAAATACAGCAGAATTGAGCGAACAGACTCCCAATTTATGTTCACTATTCCTTTTACATGGCTCTAAAGATGTCTTTTCCCATGGATCTCAGTAGAATCTCGTGAAACGGTCGGGTGACGACCAAACTAGAAACTAAAAGCCAAGAGCAGGCCGTTGTCATCTTCTTTAGGACCATAACAACACTGACTTGTGGATAAGGTCTTTGTCTCTTAATCTAATCAGTAGAGAGGTGATGAATCTAGGCGATGCATAGAATACTTACTAATTTCAGGAGACTCACTTTTATTTGCCAACCCAGTCGGCTGAGTCAGTAGAAAATGCCGATTAAAGACCCCACCCCGCAACGAGTCCTGGATATGATACTAAACTATACAAGGGTGAGGCTCCGGTCATGGAGCTTTGGGAATACTGAGTGCCCCTTCATTGCAATTAATCTGACCCAGAGTGATAGCACCTGTTAGGATCCCATCTATAGGTCAAATAGAACTGTTTAATAATTTACTTGATTGGAAATCTGTGGCAAGGGGAATTATTGGCGTTGGATGGCAATGCATAAAACCATTTAACTGTGTGCAATTAAAATTTAGCGTTTGCAATACTTAGTGTGCAGAAATAAGAGCCCTAGCTCGTGTAAAAAATTTACCTACAAATTATTCGTTTACAAATCATATATATATAATGAACATCTATAAAAAGGATTTGGAATTAAATAACTTACAAGGGTTGATATGCCGTAAAACATAACCAACTAACCGATCCTCTCTTTATTTGCAAGAAAGATAAGCAGGTGCAGGAAAGATACTACGTCCTTTCAGTATCTGGCTATTGTCTTTACAGTGGAGTCTCTCTGCTTGTTGGACGCAGCCTGGAGACGAAGATTAACGTTGTTTTTACAGGTGTGGCAGGCCAGCTTGTTGAGGTCAATGTTGCTGAAAAAGTTCCAAGTTCTGTGTGGTTGCTATTTATGCACCAATTTCGTTGAGGAGAAACGTTCCTTCTTTCGGCGGTTAGGTCTGTAACAAAGGCTTGGGGCGGATAGTTTTATAGAGGGATTGGAATATGATTCTTGACTGCAAGCTAGCAGGTCCATAGGATATGAAACTATCGACTAGTCGATAGGTTTCGTTTGGATCACCCAGCGAGGAAGGTGTGGACGTAAGCGCATAGTTTTAGTCCGAAGAGCAGATATAGATTTTATATCTTGCCCGTCATTCGACTGGTTATGGCTTGCTGGCTATAAATTGGTGATAGTCTGCTTGCATTCAGGTAATAGGCGTAGACTGGCCGGATATTAGAAGTTCAATACCTTCTTATTGGAGATACAGGACTTCCAGAACCAGCTGGAAAACTAATTCAGAGGGCGTAAGTGGCGGCAGTAATGAAGAATAGGTGGTAGTGATCTCTCAAGAATACGATAAGAGACTTCTCTATCAAATGTTGCCAAGAGCTTTGTGCCTATTCCGACGATTATGCTCAACCATTAGTTTGCTTAGGGAACCATCCCTGGACATGTAACCGAGTGAGTGATTATATTTCTACAGAAAGGCAGCAGGCGTGTTTGGGAGGATCTAGAAGATCTGCAATCATAAATCTGTTAAACACAGTGTTAAAGATTTTGATCCAGGTCTTAGCGAATTGTTTGCGGATGGTAAGTAGGGATCAAATCGGAACTGATCAGAAATATGCTGTGAAGGGAAGATCGATCCCGTACAATTTCCACTCGGTCTGCAAGATACAAGAGGATATAGAAGATTAAACACATGTCGTGCTTATCAACTTGGATCAGACCAAAGCCTTCGATAGGGTAGACCATCGGTTCCTGACGACTGTTTTCGAGACTGTCGCATTCGAACCTGAGTTCTGCAGATGGATTAGAATCCAATCCCTAAGAGCAGTAGTTCAATTAAACGAGAAGCGTTTAACGCCATTTACAATTGAACTGTCGATTCAGCAGGACTGCCCACAGTCTCCTCTACTAAGCCTTCAGAGTATGGATTCCAATGCGAGGAGATGTCCTCGCATTGGAATCGATACTCTGAAGGCTTAGGAATGAGAAAGCAAATCTGGTTCTGCGCTAAATCATGCTCTCCCGGTATCTCCAAGTGAAGATTTTCGTGTACGTCGGTGAAGTCACTGTATTTTTTATCCTGTTCGGACATAGCCGCGGTGCAGCAGACGTTTGCACAGTACAAGAAGGTATTACGGGCCAAAATTAATCTGGAAAAGATTTGCGGCTGGGGGGTGGAGAGGCACCATCCTTCTGCCAGGTCCGTTTCGCTGGATTGACGAGCCAATTCGCATCCTTGGAATGTGGCTGGGTTCTTGTCTCTAAGTGAAAAAAATTTTGGTTTTGCGCCTTTTTGTAAATGTTTTTACAATAAATATCTATATTTTTACCACGTCTTAGATAGATATCAACGTGTGTATATAGATATTTCTTTAAATAACACCTCGTGTTTTCTTCTTCTTGCGACGAAATTACGGCTTTACAAAATTTGAGGGGCATACGATAAGTTTCCAGACTTTTTTCGTATGGGCAATTAAAAAATGACGAAGTGAAAGACCTAGCCCAAAGTTTCCCTCCGACTCCTGACCAAGTCTGACACATCCAATCCATTTATCTGTTTGAAATTATGGCGGACCCAAAGCTCCTTTTGTTATTCTTCCTTTTAAAGACGTAAAGACATCTGCGTCCACTCTGCAGATGTCTTCCATATTTTCGTGTTTGCGTTTAATTTTTGTATCTTTTTTTTTTTGGAGCAGCACGTGCTCTAAACAACACAGAGTAGACCTACACTGCCACTTGCGTTTTCCCGTTGCTTCTAGAGTTGTAGATGTTATTGTTGTGAGTATTAGTAGTGTTGGAGTTAGTATTTATTTTGTTAGAGAGAGTGGAAGAGGATGGGGTATTTTGTGGTTTGCTGGTGTTGTAATTCACAATTTTGCTTAGATGTGGCATCCAATGACATTCGAACTCACTTAGGAAGGTTTACTAGTCTAGCTTGCTAACCATTGCACCATCAGAGGAGCCCAGTGGTTTGCTGATGTTGATATTGGTGGCTGTGGTGTACGACGTTTGGAGTAAGGCGGAGCAGAGTGGAATGATCTTGCGGTTTGTGCTGGTCGTTTTTATAGTTCAGCAGTGAATACAAGAATTCTTTAATACTTTTTCTTTTCTTTCTTTGCATACTCACTGCGAGTTCTTTGTGTCTTATAGCCGGGCTCCTTTAGGAGACTGAAAATTCACAGATTCGGCGTTCCTCTCACCCTTTCTCATTATCAGCTTCCTCGACTGTTTTGTCGCTTTTGGGCATTTTAAAAAGGGATTGGCCAATTATGCCGATTTATTAATCCCTATAGTGAGCGAAATTATAAGAGCCTCCTTTTTCTCCGGAGAACTGGATGGTGAGAGAGGTTTCCTAATCAGGATAGGTGACTTTTCAAAGACTATCTTCGCTGAGGAAATAGAGAAGAGGTGACTAGCCTTCTCGCATAGGCGGTGTATACTGGTTTCCCTCCGGTTATCACAGCCAGCAGTTTCTGTCCATTCGCGTCTCACAAGTTAGGAATGGAGAAGAAGGCTTTGTAGTCGATCATCAGTTCAAACCCCCATTACAGCGCTGACTATCTCTCTATATTGGAGAAAATATGCGACGATGTAATCCAGAAACTTGGAATTTTATAGATATCCACCGTGGTTATACGTCAGTCAATGTATTCAATCCTGTAGGTATTTTCTTAGGTTTTCATGGTCAAAAAGACCATGAAAACCAAAGAAAATACCTACAGGGCGATGACGTCTTCTTTGCTTGGCAACAAAATGTTCCCAAAAGGGTAGTTACTACCTGCAATGATAGCCATTACCTTCTCAGTGACTAGAGATTTTCTTAAACTGTCCTTCGAGGATTTGATAAATTGTTTGCTTTTTCTATAAATCCCTTGTATCGACATATGATGAATTATCTGAGTTCGACCAAATTGACCAACTATTCCTTCTCTTTTACAAGTTGGGTTTACTTTGCCCCGAAGGACCAGCTCTGTAACGTTAACCTTTCGAGTGAGGCACTCCAAATTTTAGGAAAATCCCGCTTGTCATAGATATCCTTTTTCTTTTTCTTGTTCTTTTTCCTGGTCTTTAGTTGTTTTTTTCTTCTTGTTGCAGATCCTCTTTCTTGGAGGTCTAGTTGACCATAAGGAAAAATTTTAAAGGGGAAAGTTATTGTAGTAAGAGTCAGGTAGATGCGTCAATCCGGGCATTCTTTTCGTTAAAATCCAACTTATCAAAGTAATAAGTCAGAGAAAATTCCAAAACGCAGTTCAACAATCTTGATGTATGGTCAGCCGGCAACAGATATAAAAAATTATTTGCTATTAAACGAGAAGACGTAAAAATAGAGAAGGAGGCCCAATGTACGAGCTACTCTTATATGCTTAGGACGTTTCATGGTTTAAGTCCTTGTAGGTACAAGTGTAAGTTTATATTTTCTGAAATTATGATGATCTTTCTTCCAATAAGGCAGCAAAATGTAAATCAATGATTTTATCATATACCTGAAAGTTTTACTTTTTTTTTAATTTGCAAATTTGGCAGTTAAAAATTGCTCGTATGCCATTGAGTTAGTTCAAAGTTGAACCGTTACTAGCCCTTTTTGGGTATAAAAATGAGTGGTCGGTTGGAGATCGGTTACTCTTTAGCCACAACGAGACTAATAGCCAGTTTACCGGACTATCCTTCGGCCATTCTGCCAACGCCAGTCACTTATGAAGGGTTGAAAATCAAGAACTCTTTTTTGCTAGACGCAACGGAGTAAAATTTATAAACTAGTGAAACTAGACAACCGGAAATAACTTATTTGATTATTATTATTATTATTATTATTATTATTATATAAACTATATTTGGTCTTTTACCATTTTTTGAGATTTGCCAAAACACTTTAGAATTTTTCGCTTAATATTCGGACTCAGATCAATGTTAATTACGTTATTTTTTTTTTTTTTCGCGTTTTTAAAATCACGTTGGTTCATTTATCAACAAAGTTTCATCAATATTACATAAAACCTTAAAATCATTGATATTTAAATGCCTTACGGATTAAATTAAATAAACGCCCACATACACACACACACATACATATATATATATATATATATATATAATGTGTTATACACTTCCAAGAAGCATAAAAAAGACTGTAATAGAAACAAGTGCCACGTAAAGTTATTAATGTTGATAGTCGAAACCATAATATGCTTTGTGAATGGACTTCCACAGCCTTCAATAATCACCACTTCACCAACAATTGAGATATGTGACTCGTGATGCCTGAAATGTAGCAAATAAACGAATTATTTTGTTGACAAGTATGAGATCAGCTTCTACCCCAATCCACTCGTTGACTATATCTCACCAATGAATTAATGTTTAATTTTTAAGTTCTGGACCATTGTCAAAGAATATCTGACCAGACTGTATTTCAATGTTGCATTTCAACACTGTCGCATTTCTACATATTTCTACAAGTCTTGTGCTATCATCAAATCTGTTGTGGTGCAACCAACTAGTGGTAAAGACGTTGCAGCAATAAAATAATATCTGACTCTGCGATTCCATCTTATGTGGTCTTTATTGCTTTGAAAAGCAGTCTTATTTTCATTTATTTATTTATTTATTTATTGTTTTTTGTTTGTTTTTCCGTAGCAATTATATGAAATTATAAATCATGTATGTTTCGGTGTGCCTATATGTGGATAGATAGATTTATCTATCATAATCATATTTCATCTTAAATTACACCAATTAGTATTTTGCACTAACAATAACAATGAGATGAATTTCAGTTTAAAGTCGCTCAAGGGTTATTAAGTGCGAAACAATATCCTAGATGACAATCAGTAAACAACATAGGAGAATGACAAAAAACAACACAGAAAATAGTAGGGAAAAGGTTTCGTTCTTTTTATTTAGGATTTAGAACTTATACAGTTCATGATTATTCCATGAATTATTCAGACTAGAATTTCAAGTTAATTGTTTTATTACAATCATGTAACTAGTGTTATCTTCGGTCGACCTAGAATGAAATTCAATCCTGAATCATCGTAGAGGTTTCATATCTGAATCGATTGTCCTGTTCGCGAAAATGACGAAATTCTTCAAAAGTTTTACTGGACTACCAAAAATATAAACCGAAAGAGAGGATAAAAGAACAAAAAACCAGTATCCGTTGGACTACCATCACCAACACCAGAAGCAACATCAATTATAAAAGGATGTAAATGAAGTTGACTTAGCATAGAAACGATGAGGTGGTGGTAGTGAAACGCTATGAAGCTTTATATATTTAATATATAAATCGAGAAAGGAGATGGGAAACGCTATGAATCTATATAATGAATACATAAAGATAAGAAAAATACCGAATAAATGGACTTTAGTTATGTTAAAACTTAACAAATCAAAAAAAGGAGGGGTAGAAGAAACTGAAAAATCACTAAAACATATCACTAGAAGCCATGGTAAGTGGCATGGTGGAGGTGAAGAAAGACTGATGAATCCTAAATTAGGTCAATGGTGAGCCTCACCAGATGCTAGACGGAAGAACGTCATAGTCTAACGGCCAGGGTCAAATAGTTCTATCAGGAAGCTACTGCTACTCATCGATAAGTGTGACGCCTAGTGATGAGGGGAAAAACAGCCGTTTTTGTAGCCCACTTATGTGTTCTCTAACATAAAGAGTACTCGGTTACATCTGTGACAGGTGCACAGATTTTAAACAACCTCTGAGTCTGGTATAGCCACAATATACTACCCATGATAAAAAATATCAAATCGAAACATAACGCAATGTGGGACCCAGACAAGTGTCATGATCGGCAGGTGCTCTTTGATAGCCAACATGGGGAATCTGACAGTCATCCTACAAATGTTGGCTATTCTTTTTTCAGGTACTCGAACGACGACCTAAGTAACCACACAAATCAGAGACACCAGCACGGAAAATGGAATAGAGAATACAACAAACTTGTATTTCACTCTTATTTTAGAACCAAACCTACACACGAAAGGTATAGGAAAAGAATGAATAAGGTCTAGAAAGAATGTGCTAGATTTCAAACAAGTCAAAGACTCACAGACCAAGTTAGGACGATAATAAAGAAAGGTTCGTTTTCTAACCTTGAAATATCAGAGATACATCAAAAATAAATAGGAATCAAGGCAACAAGACCGTATTACAATAAACGACACACCAAATTCAGAAAAGCAAGAACACTCTAACCTGAAAATTAATAACAATCGAAACACCACGTACTCTAAGCACAGAACAAACACAAACACAAGAAGACAAAAAGACTATAGAAAATTTAAAGAGAATTATGTCTGAAAAAAGACTAGATTACCATCGCTAAGAAACTAAGACTGGAAAGCAGTCAAGGTAGAAACGAAAAAGATAAACGAATTCTTAACACATGTTTCAACGAACATGATCACAGAATTAATCTATGCAGGAGCAAAAGTAGTACGTGAAAAATTAGTGTTCCCCAAAAAAATCACGAAAAGAAACTAAAATCCTGAATAGGAAATTCGACTGGAAATAGAGATAAGAAATCTGCGACAACAAGCAAAAATGATAAAACAGAGAAAGAATACAGGAACAAGTTCGGATGAAAAAAGGAAGGCAATACAACAATTAAAACAAAAGATACAACTCGAGAAAATAAATCAGAAGTTACTGGCAAAAGAATAAAGGCTAAAAATATATCGAGACAGAAAACAGAGCAGACAAAATAAAATAAGCAGTAAAGTTGGAAACCTTAATCGAGAGTGAGCCGAAGGCTCCCTTTTTTAATAGCTACAACACTTTGGTGTAGGGGAGAGCGCTACTCCATTTCCTGGATTGCTCAATTTTACCCTTAATCCTTACCTTATAATGCTGAGTGCTAAGAAAGATGCCATCAACTACTATTTTTTGAGTCTTTGGTATGACTCGACCTGTAATTGGCAGACATTCTATTCATTAGACCAAATATTCCAAAACAACGAAAATAATCTAACTGCGAGTAGGGGGCAAATGCACCAGCACTTACAAACAACTGGATGACAAAGAAACAAAACAATTTTGAAGCAAAATATGGGAACGAAAAGAACATAACAGAAAAGCCGAATGGATAAGCACCATAGGAAAAGAGTTAGAAGGATTCGAAAAATGACTGAAGGCGAAAATACACCTCGACTTACATAGAGCAACACTCAAAAAAGTACCAAATTGAAAAATGCCAGGCCATGATAGCATATGGGATACTGGTTTTAAAAATTCACTTCCATCCATGACAGACTGGTTATCGAAATAAATAGATGCCTACAAGAAAGGATGGCAAAAGGAAAGACCACTCTGATCCAAAAAGACCCCCAAAAAGTAACCACCCCCAGCAACTACAGACCCATAATGTGCCAAACTATGATGTGAAAATGACACAAATTAGGGAAGACATATACGATTTGCTTATAAGAAAGGATGCTGCAAGTGGATCAGCGATACAGGAGAGCTACTATACTACCAATGCATTCTCAAAAACCGCAATACAAGATAGAAAATCTAGCCATGGCATGGATCGACAACAAAAAAGGTATATGATATGGTCACGCAAAGCTGGATAATAGACTGTCTCAAAATATACAAGATATCCGACGAAGTCATATAGTTTATCGGAAATACCATGCTACAGAGTTGAACTGACAACAGAAGGAGAAAACTAAGCTGAGATAAAAATCCAGAGAGGAGTCTTTCATGAAGATGCGCTATCACCATTACTAGTGTAATAGTGAGTATGCCACTCAAGCACATACTCAGGAAATGCACTGACGGATAGAAACTTCATAAATCGCAGAAAAAATTAACCACCTTATATATAAGGACAACATTAAATTGTGCGCAAAAAATGAAAAAGACTTGGAATCCCTAATACAAGCAGTGACGATATAGGGATATATAGTCAAGATATAAGGATGGAATCTTGCATAGAAAAATGTCCCATGCTAATAATAAAAAGCAGAAAACGTCAAATGACGGAAGGAATAGAACTACTAAATCAAGAAAAAATCAAAACGCTCTGAGAAAAGGAAACCTACAAATACTTGGGAATATTGAAAGCGAATGCCATCAAACATGTGGAGATGAAATAAAAAAAATTTAAAAAAGAATACCTCAGGACGAAAAAACTACTCGAAACCAAACTACATAGCAGAAATCTCATCAAAGGGATAAATATCTGGGCTGTCTCATTCGTTAGCTACTCAGGACCATTCTTAAAGAGGGCGGGAGAAGAACTTCAATATATGGACGAGAGAACGAGAAAACTCATAACCGTGGATAAGGCCATACATCCCAGAGACGACTTAGACAGACTATATGTGCCGAGGAAAGGAGGAGGAAGAAGATTTGCCAGCATTCAAGATTGCGTCGATACATCGATACAACGACTCTATGGTTGTATAAACAAGCGCGGGGGAAGACTGATTACAGCCACCAGAAACTATAAAGCATCAACAGAACAGAAATAACCAGAAAACAAAACTGGGAAGGAAAAAACTCTGTGGACACTTCACGTGACAAAAAAAAATCTCACACGAGAAAACTTGGATATGGCTAAGAAAGGGAAACCTTAAGAGAGAAACTGAATCTCAGAACAATGCCATAAGGACCAACTATATCAAGGCAAAAATAAATAAGACGCAACAAAATAACAAATGTAGGTTATGAAGTGATAGAGATGAAACGATCAATCACATAATAAGCGAATGCAGCAAATTAGCTCAAACAGAGTATAAGAGTAGACACGACTAGGTGGAGAAGGTGATCCACTGGAAACTGTTCAAGAAATTCTAAATTTGACCATGCGAACAAGTCGTATATGCATAGCTCGGAATCCGTTTAGCAAGCTCGGCTAGCAAACCTACACGAGTGAGTTCGAGTCTCATTGGGTGCCCCTTTCATATGGCCTTGTGCCACATCTAAGCAAAAAAAGCTTAGTAAATTTCCATAGCTCGGAATCCGTCTTAGAGAACGAGACGCACAAAATTCTCTGGGATTTTGATATACAAACGGATCACCAAATCTCGGCCAGAGGACCAGACCTAGTGATAGTCAACAAAAAACAGAAAACTTGCGAATTGTGAACTTTGCCGTCCCGGCAGATTACTGAGTAAAATTGAAAGAAGGCGAAAAGAGAGATAAATACCTGGACCTTGCTACGTAACTAAAATAATAGTGGAAAATGAAAGCGACGGGGATACTAATTGTAATCTGTTCGCTTGGTACAGTCATCGAAGAATTGATACAGGAACTGGAAGAATTGGAAATAAGATCACGAGTAAAGACTATCCAAATGACAGCACTGTTAAGATTGGCCAGAATACTGAGAAGAGTTCTGGATACTTGAAGAGACTTGCTGTCACTCAAACTCCAATGAAAGATCGCCAGGTGATGCTGGTATTATAAATATTATTATAATTATAATTAATTGTCGGTTTAAGAGTAGTATCTATTCAATTAGAATCTTCCTTGTCTGCCAAAGTAATTAAAAGAGAAAAAAGAGTGGGTAGGGGAAGAAACGAAAGAAGGTTCGCGCACATTGTCCGAGAATTTAAGTCGAAACAAGCACTAGTCGGTCGAGCAAGACTATCTTGCAGAAATTCAATCCTGAAGACCTCAGAAGGTAACTGAATTTTTGATCAAATGTTGGTATTAACAAGTATGTTTTCTGTCGTTATTATCAATATCATTACTATTATTATTTGTCGGTCTAGAGTAACCAGAGAGAAATAATTCTTACAGGGCCTAATCTTACAATAACTGGTTCCCACTAGCCGACTGCTTTAATTAGCGTAAGCACATATGACGACCCAGAAACACCAGCCAATTGCTCGGGGCCTACAATACACCTCTGAATTTTAAAAATAGCATAACTGGGGACTTATACTAAGTTAAAACTTAAGGAATGTATGGGTGGGAAGGAAAAGAATTAAAAGGTGACAAAGAAAGCAGAAAGGAAAAGAGATATTTTTCTTGATCATTTGTCCCACCTAGGAAGCCCTGGGAAGCAACATGATGGACGTAAAGCAAGTTAGTGGAATGCAGCGACTGATCAACGGCGTGCTTCATTAGATGTTGAGCAGACGAAACCACAGGTCAACAGCCGAGATCAATCAATTCAGTTAGGAAACTACAGATACTCATCTACCAGTGTGGTAACTACTGATGAGGTTAACGTAGCTATTGCCTTAGTGTGTTTTATTTTTTTGTTGTTGTTTTTGTTTTGTTTTCTTTTCTTTTTTGTTGTGACACACTTAAGAATTCTCTTATTCAAGAAACTAGGTCACGTCTGTGTCAGGTGCACATATTTTAAACAATCCCAGGTTTTGGAATGTTTGGTCTAAAGAGTAAAGTGTTCACCAATTGTCCGGGAGCCAGGGTTCAATCTCAGGTCGAGTCATACCAAAGACTCAAAAAATGGAACTTAATGCCGCCTTGCTTAGCACTCAGCATTATTAGGTAAGGATCAAGGGTAAAGTGGAGCAATATACCACCCTTGATAATTATGTCGAATAAAAATACAACGAAACGTCAACAGGCCTGGGTGTCATGATTGGCAGGTACTCTCCTAATAGCCAATATGAGAGACCCGATCATCATCCTGCGAATGTTGGCAGTTTTTTTTTTTCAGGTACACAGACGACTATCTAATCAGAAACGCAAACTCAAATGCAAAACAGACTAGGGAAGACAACCATCTTTCTTTGCATTGCTATTTTAGGAGCAACACTACACTAAGAGGATGTAGAAAAAAATGATAGAAATTTGGCAAGAATGCGCTAGTTTTCAGACAACAAGCCAAAGACTCACTGACCAAGTTAGAACAATAATAAAGATAGGTTGGTTTTCTGACCTTGAAATACTAGAAATATACCAGAAAACAAATAATGAACAAGACAGTAACAAAATATCAGACATACCAACTATTGATCAACAAGAACAGTCTAAACGAAATGAACTGCCAACTTCTGAATATAGAAACACCACACAACCAAACAACACAGAGCAAAGACTAACACACGAAAAATAAATAAATTTAGAAAATTTAAAGAGAATTATGAATGGAAAAAAGACTACCTATCTTCAAATTTTCCAAATTCACCAAAGTTAAAATATATAAATTCACCGAAGTTAAATTATATAAATTACGATGGCAACAAGGAAAAAGAAATTTTTATTTTCTTTATACACCCCACTCTAGCTAATAAAAATGTATTTGTAGTACAACACATCTGAGCACTCGAAACAATGCTCGAGAAATTTTAAGTTTTAAAAGAACGGTTTTATTGAAAGATACTGTCTTTTCATTGGTTACTAAAACCCCACGTTGCAAAGTCTGCTTTTTATCAACTAAAGATAAAATGAATTATTTTAAAGGGTAACTTAATTACACCGGTTATTAAAACTTTTTTAGCCTTTAACCCCCACCCCCGGAAAAATATCATAATTGACACTAAAATAATAAGTGAATCATAGTAAAAACAATATAATTCACTTTACCTATTTACAATAAAACAAATCATTGATACTTGACACATTGATCATATGGGGATTTTTATAAGCCCCGAAAAGCCCGGTTTATTCCTACGTTTTGTAAAAGAATAAATCGTACTTCAACAGCCGTGGGGAAATGGTCGACAGCTTTTGAAGAAAGAAGACGAACGACTTTTCGTGCAACAAAATTTATATACAACAACAACAATAAACAGGGTTCTACACCAAAAGGAACAAACAATGAATATGTAAGAGTTGAGAAAAGAGTTCAAGATTCCGATAGGTGGTAGGGTTTTGTAAGGTCTGTAAGGTTTAGTTGTAAGGTTGTTATAAGGTAAAGATATAAGGTAAAGGTTAAGATAAAGTAAGGTTAGGATTGGTGAAGGTTTGGTTTGTTTATGTGAAGGTTGTAAGGTTTGCAGATAAAATGTCTGCTGGAACTTAGCTGTGTGTCCTGTTTCTTTTAACTCAGCACGTGCGTTCGTCGTTCTTGGGTCCCGGCTGGTGGAAGAAGGTACCAAATACGTTTGCCGTCAAGGGCTGCTAGGAATGGACCTGATGCTAACAGCAGTGGGAGTGGCCAAAAGAGGAAGAATCTCCAGTGGAGCACTTTTTTATAATGGATGCCACGTGACCCCAAAGAACTGCTGATGTTCGGTGAAACAGGATCACCAGTTCCTTAAAATTTCTACACATTCCCGCCTGAGGAGAACGCCAGGAGAATGGCGATGTATTCTAATTGTTCAAAATAGGTAATCATATTCCTCTGAACATTTTTCTGTGATTTGAATTTGATTTTTTTTTTTTTTTTCGCATATCTTGCATCTTGAGTTCTTTCATTGAAACATTCTGAAAACGCATCCGGACAAGTTTTGGGCGGGGGGGTTAAAACAAAATTTACTCGCTCCTTGGGACAGGATGAATAATCTGTAATGATAGTCTGGTAATTGTTCTCCGGAGCGCTCTTTCTAGCTCTCGCCCGGGCAATCTGTTCCTGGTAGAGGAAATGATGACTGTTACCCAGGGGGGCGATGCCTGTAGGAAATTCCCAGGCTATTCCATTCATGCATTTGATGATATTCATGTCCATGAACTGGATTATATCGAATCCTATGAGTCCATGTACGCGTATCTGATCACTGCCATTATCGGTGAAGGCCAATTCATACTTTAGATTCTTTAAGTTTTTATTTACCTCACCGAAATGATCAATATTCAGGTTTATGTCGAAGACCTCGTCCACTAGGACTGGTAGGTGAAAGGTTCGATCCTTATCCGCTTGAATACCCAGTACAACCTCCTCTAATCTCTTCTTCCTCGTGCCCAAGAAGGTGCTTACTTCATAATTCCCTGGGGTGAAAGAATGCTTTTGGCATTTTAATTTTTCCGCCACCCCCTTGGAAAAGTATGACCTCTGGCCGCCGGTATCAAGCAAACAGTTGACGTTGTGTTTCTGTCTACTCTTGGACACTGAAAGGGATACCATAGGTAGGATGAAGGGTTGGTTAACGGTGCGAGAGCTGTTGAACACATTAATGGACAATGCTGAATTCTTTTTCTCTTCCGCCTTGTCACAAAGTGGGGTTACATGATTCCTCGAGTTACATAGCGAACATTTAAAGGACAATCTGTTCCACTTCCCTAGGCAGTCCTTCGTTTTGTGTCTGGTGGTAGTACACAGTGTGCATATGTTTAATTCTCTGCACCTAGCTTGTCTAGTCTGGGCACTAGCGTATGTCGAGCAGCGACTCATAGGGTGACGTCCTTTTTTGCAAAGTTTGCAACAACTGGGAATGCTGTCCGCCCTCGTGGTGAAATTTTCCAGTACAGAGACGTTTTTACTCTCTGCCTTGGGATTATTGTTTTTTGGGAGTTTTTTTCTTGCTTGGATAGGCATTATTCCTTTCGGGGTTAAAATTATTTTTTCTGATGGTTTTTATTAGGGTTTTGATATTCTCATTATCGTTGTCGAATATATCCTTTATAGTTGGATAATTAGTGCCAACCTTATGCATTTTGGAGAATGGACGGTAATTTAGCGAATACTATGTGGCTAATAATTCTAAATCCTGGTGTTTCTTCCTCAAAAAAATCCAGGTTATATGAAGTTCTTAGCTCTGATAACTCCGCACATGTCTCTGACAAAAATTGTTTCACGTTGATAAAATTCGCGTTGTATTTGAGAGAAGCGTCTAACAATTGTTTGAATATCTCGTCCACAAATAGAAATTCTTCTGTTAATGATTTTATGTGACTTCATAATTAGCCTCCTCTAAAGTCAAAGGAGAAATTAGTTGAGCCGGATAACCAGTCAAATAGCTCTTTAAAAGAGACAATTTGGCCTTATCCGAACTCACTGAAGGGACACAGTTGTAGAACTGTGCCAGGAATTTTTTAAATTCAAACCTGTTAGACATTCTTCCACTGAATTTCGGACATTGTAGTCGCGGTGGCGGAATATAACTGTGTTTGTTAAAAATTGACGGGTCTCCTTTATCCGCATTTTTACTGCGGCTACTATGCGGGAGGTTGGTTTGTGTGAACGAGGACTCGCTTTCGTCCAGTTTCGTCCAGTTTACGGTTGACTTCAAGTTGGTAACTTGACTCCGCTTCCTCATCTTCTTTACACAGGCGTCATAAATTTTGGAGTTAAGAGTTTCAATCTCTTTCGACCAAGCTCTAACCCTTTCTTTTTCTACTTGGAATAGAGATTTTGTTCAATTTTCTCCGGTCTGTAGGTAGTTAAAAACCCGAAGTATCTTTCTTTTAAGGAGGTCCCTAGAGGCCAGCAGAGTGTTTACACCTTTAAGGTTTTTAAATTCAGCCATTCTGAATATTATGTTCCAATTTTTTTTCAATTCTGAAGAAGGTAATTTCTCTTCTTTTTTTTTTTGTATTTAATTCCTTACTTCAAACCAGTCGCCCAACTCCTGCAATTTGCGTTTTTATTTGCAAGAATTGCAATATGCGTTTTATCTGCAACTATATGGGGATTTTTATAAGCCCCGAAAAGCCCGGTTTGTTCCTACGTTTTGTAAAAGAATAAACCGTACTTCAACAACAGTAGGGAATTGGTGACAGCTTTTGAAGAAAGGAAGACGAACGACTTTTAGTGCAATAAAATTTATATACAACAACAACAACAACAATAAACAGGGTTCTACACCAAATGAAACAAACAACGAATATGAAAGAGTTCAAAAAAGAGTTCAAGGTTCAGATAGGTGGCAGGGTTTTGTAAGGTTTGTAAGTTATTGGGTAAAGGTGTAAAATAAAGTTATAAGGTAAGGTAAGGTATGGTTAGGTAAGGTAGGTTATGTGAAGGTTTGCAGATAAAATGCCTGCTGGAACATAGCTGTGTGTCCTGTTCCTTTTAACTCAGCACGTGCGTTCGTCGTTCTTGGGTCCAGGCTGGTGGAAGAAGGTACCAAATACGTTTGCCGTCAAGGGCTGCTACGAATGGACCTGATGCTAACAGTGGTGGGAGTGGAAGAAAGAGGAAGAATCTCCAGTGGAGCTCTTTTTATAATGGACGCCACGTGACCCCAAAGGGCTGCTGATGTTCGGTGAAACAGGATCACCAGTTCCTTAACAAAATTTCTACAATCAAGAAATATTCATTTTTTAAACTATTTACTTGAGAGACAAAATTCGATGGAGATTGTATTCCTTCTTCCATATGTCAAAAATTCCTCTGTACAATTTTAGCGTTTTCCGACTAAAAAATTAAAAAATAAAAACAATGGATAAGAAATAAATAAAATAAACAAAAAATAAAAGAAGAACGGCAATAACGAAATCGCCCTCTCTATCTACAGTAGAGAGAATCACTGGCACTCAAAATACAATAAATTACATAACCGAATTGAATGAACTAATCTATGCAGGAGCTTAGTTTGTGAAAAAAATCGTGTCCCTTTAAAAAGAACAAAAAGAATCAAAACTAGGATGGGAATTTCGACTGGAAATGCAAATAAGAAATGTACGAAAACAGGCAAAAGTGATAAAACAAAGGAAACACTCTGGAACATGTAGGGACCAAAAAAGAAAAAGCAACACAAGAAAAAATACAACTTGAAGAAATAAAACAGAAAGTACTGGCGAAAGAAGGAAGATTTAAAAGATATCGAGAAACGGTAAAACAATATAGACAAAACAGACATTCCAAAACAACGAAAGGAAATTCTACCGACAAGTTGAAGGAGATGATACGAAGACATACCAACAACCAGATACAAGAGAAACCGAACAATTTTGGAATAAAATATGTCAACCAAGAGAACATAACATAAGAGCTGAATGAATAAGCAACATGCAAAAGAATTTAAAGGACTCAAAGAAGGTCCTAAAGTGGAAATAGTCATTGATTTACTCAGAACAACATTAAAAAATATCAAACTGGAAAACCCCTGGCCATGATAGAATACATGGATTCTGGTTCACCTCCATTCATGATAGACTAGCAATCGAAATGAAAAAATACCTACAAGGAGCGCACGTACCCAAATGGATGACCAAAGGAAAGAACATTTGATTAAAAAAAATGCTCAAAGGAACTGCCCCGAACAACTATAGACCCATAACGTGCCTCTTATGTGGAAAATATTAACGGCACAAATAAAGAAAGAGATTTATAACTCGCTAACAAGCCGCAGAGTGTTCCCTGAGGAACAAAAAGGATACTACAAAGAATCCATAAGCACAGGAGAGCTACTCTACATAGATCAGTACATCCTCAACGACAGCAAGACCAGACGGAAAAATCTAGCTATGGCCTGCATCGATTTCAAAAAGGCATATGATATGGTTCCACAAAGCTGGATAATAAACTGCCTCAAAATGTACAAAATATCAGACGAAGTCATAAACTTTATCGAGAAAACAATGAAAACCTGGCGAGTAGAATTGACAACAGAATGGAAAAGCTTAGCTGAAACGAAAATCCAAAGAGGTATATTGCAACGAAATGCACAATCACCATTACTATTTATAGTTGCGATGATGCCACAAACTCAAAAAATGCACAGCCGAATACAAACTTAGTAAATAGCAAGAAAAGATCAATCACCGAATGTACATAGACAACATCCAACTATTTGCAAAAAAAATGAAAAAGAACTAGAACCTCTAATACACACAGTGAGAATATACAGTCTAGACATGAGGATGGAATTCTTGAAGTGGACCTGGAAACTTTAAAAAATGGACCAAAGAATAAAAAAACTAATGACCATGCATCACAGATGACGTTAACAGACTATACGTATCAAGAAAAGAAGGAGGAAGAGGACTTGCTACCATTAAAGACAGCGTTGATGCATTGATACAAAGACTCGTAGACTACATAGAAAAACACGGGGAAAGGCTGATTGCTGCCTCTAGAAGCAATACTGACCACACAAGGATCAACAGAACGACGATAACCAGAAAACAAAAGTGGGAAGAAAAACAAAACAACATCACTTACGAGAAAAGCTGGACATGGCTTTTGAAAGGGAAAACTTACGCGAGAAACAGAATCTCTCCCAATAGCAGCACAAAACAACGCCATGAGAACCAATCATATCAAAGCAAAAATTGATAAGACGCAACAAAATAACAAATGTAGGTTTTGTGGTGATAGAAACGAATCCATCAATCACATTAAAAGTGAATATAGCAAGTTGGCTGATTAGAAACGACTGGGTGGGCAAAGTGATCCACTGGAAGTTGTGCAAAAAATTGAAATTTGACTATATGAACAAATGGTATATGCACAACCAAGCATCTGTCCAGGAAAATGACACACAAATTCCTCTAGGATTTTAACATACAAACGGATCCCCTAATCTTGACCAGACAACCAGAACTAAAAATAATCAACAAAAAATATAACTTGCAAAATTGTAAACTTTGTGGTCCCAGTTTATCACAGAATAAAATTTAAAGAAAGGGAAAAGGATAAATACCTCGACCTATCTAGGAAATTGAAAAAACTGTGGAACATGAAAGTGACGTTTATACCAATTTTAATTGGTGCTCTTGACACTATCACCGAAAGATCAATAAAGGGACTGGGAGATTTGGAAATAAGAGGAAGAGCGGAGACCATCCAAAAAACTACTGGATAATTGAGATCGGCCAGAATACTGTGAAGAGTCCCGGAGACTTGAGGAAACTTGCATTCATTCAAACTCTAGTGAAAGACCATCAGCTAATGCTGATGTGAAAAAATCTCAAGGAGTATATAGTAATAGCAATACAACTTGAGGAAATAAAGCAAAAAGTACTGGCGAAAGAAGGAAGATTAAAAAGATATCGAGAAACGGTAAAACAATACCGAAAAAACAGGACATTCCAAAAAAACGAAAGTAATAATAATAATAATAGTAATAATAATAATCAACAAAAAAGAGAACTTGCAAAATTGTCGACTTTGCTGTCCCGGCTGACCACAGAATAAAACTGAAAGAATGTAAAAAGAAGGATAAGTACCTCGACTTTGCTAGGGAATTGAAAAAACTATGGAACATGCAGGTGACAATTATATCAATTGTAATTGGTGCGTTTGCAACGGTAACTAAAGGGTTACTAAAGGGACCGGAGGACTTGGAAGTTGGCGGACGAGTGGAGACCATCCAAACTACTACATAATTGAGAACGGCCAAAATACTGAGAAGAGTCCTGGAGACTTGGGGAGACTTGCTGTCACTCAAACTCCAGTGAAAAACCATCAGCTAACGCTGATGTGAAAAATTCTAATGAGTAAATAATAATTGTCACGTGGTGTCCCATTGAGAAGATAGAAATATGATTACTACTATCCTCTTGTTTGAATTAACAGTAGCAAGCCATCAGAGAATGACCGTTAAGAACAGATGTTTGTACTCGGTGACCTCCCTCGGGTCGCCTGACACGGGAAGGAAGAAGAGAGAAGCCAAATGATTGGCTGGGACCCCAAAACGGAAGTGGGGACTCCTTCCCGTCAGCGGAAATAGATAATAAGAAAAGTTAGTTGTTGGACAGGGATCGTGGCAGACGGAGCCAAAGCCAGTACTCCGGGTAGAAGAAGACAAAAAATATCTCGGACACGAAGGAGCCAAGTTCTTCAAGCCAGTATTAAAAATAGCATAAAGTCTATTAGCCCGTAAAAGAGGAAATATTCTCCACAGGAACTCCATCAAAGAAAAAAGATAAGTAAACTTTGAGACCATTTCTCCTTATACCCAATTTTATATACCCTCTCTCTCTCTCAATTTGAAGAAAAACGAAAGGCAAGAAAAGAAGAAAGACATTTATGTTTATGGACTGTTCATTTATTATATATTTGACACGTTGAAGGTGTATATCTATGTGTAGTAAAAGATTGATGTATTTTAATGTTCCCACGTGGTCGAAGTTGTTATTTGCAGTGTCTTCTACAAATTTGGTATGTCATATTTCTTTTCCAGCTTCTATTCGCCTCATGATATGCTCGCTTAAAATTGTCCTATTAATTCCTTTAAAATATCACACGGGAAACCAGAATTGCCGACTACTATAATTAATATTATTACGTCTCAACCTAGAGGTCCATATCTTCCATTGTCTAGGGGAGGAAGACTAGTGGCGTTGGTGGGTGTGTATATAGTGTGAAATTTGGAACCCCTTGCCAGCGGCGGTCAGACTAGCCCTAAATTAATCCCTTATGTGCCCGAGGAAAAAACTCTGAACAAGGACTTATTCTACAAGGGATCAAGTGCCAACCTGCCCCGTCTTCACACGTGCGAAAATAAAGTCCCGTTTTGAGATAAAAGTAAATCTTTCGCGTCACAATAATATGTTAAAATTGTTACTTGTTTCTAAATACTTAAAAAAATCTCTGCCATACTATGAAAGTAAAATTTTATGTTTTCATTTTTATTTTTAAATATATGCAGTGGATCGACGCCCCATACACACACACGCACACACAAAGAACTATCAAGAAAATTTAAGAATATGAAAAACAGAAATTTTTGTTGTAGCAGTTTTCTCTTCCTCTCCTTCATTCATTTTCTTTCTTTCAATCTTTCTCAATTATTTTTTCCGCAACTACGTTTGGGAGGGGGGGTTGATATGAAAGCAAACATTCACGTAAACCTTTTAGTAAATACAGGTACAATTCGTTTTCAAAATTACTTGTAATCATATGATAACAGCTTTTTTTTAAATTAGACCGACAAAAAGAAACGTCCGGTATTATTTCATTCATTGCGAGTTTTTCACACTAGCATTAGTTGGTAGTCTTTCACTGTAGTCTCAGTGACAGCAAGTCTCTTCAGTTATTCAGGATTCTTCTCGGCCAATCTCAACAATGCTTTGGTCTACGTGGTCTCGATTCGTCCTCTGAATTTTAATTCAGTCAATCTCTTTTCCCACCTCTTGGGGGCAGTACCTATTCTTGTTATCCACACCTTCTTCATGATCTAGGTGTAAATAATTAAATAAACATCGATCAACAAATTAATAGATTTTATTTGCTTGAATTGAGATAAAAGTTTATTGAAAAACGGAAGTTACAAAGTCTTTTCTTCTAAGAAAAGATAATATCAGTAAGAGTGTAAATATTTTAAGAGAGAAAGTAAAGATCCATGCATGAAATGTAGCAGTTTGCCTTAATCTAAATGTATGCGTGAAAAATCTGTGTGTGCGTGTGTCATCATGAAGGGAGAAATATATATGCATTAAATATATGTGCAGCAGTAGTCGAAAATTTTCATCACCAGGGAACAGACTGAATTGTAGTACAAATATTTTTCACACAACAAAAATGTAAGCAATCATATTTGTTAAATCTAAAATAATTAAGTGATATTGAAATTAAATGCCTTCTGGAAGGAAAATGCTGTTAGATTTTTACTCAAAAGAAATAAACCGAATGTTTTTGAGTTGTTACAGAATAATTCCGGACCTACTGAGGATGTTTAAAAGATTAAGGTAAGCTCGAAATTAGATAAAAAATACTTGATGATTCACTTATGATTCTAATTGGTTAAAAATGTATTTTAAACAATTTTGGAGGTAAAAGATTTCTTAAATTATTTTTGGTTCTAATCCTTCCAATTTTTCGAAGTATTTCATATATTGTCGTTTTGAAATCTCACAAAAATTTTAAAATTTTAACTTTTTTTAGTATCAAAATCAGTTGATTTACCAAACTAGGTATTTGTCTATATTTTCGCTTTCTTTTATTTTCATCTGTGGTCCGCTGGAAGGGCAAAATCCATGAGATAAGATCTCTTTTTCTTGTAAATGAAACTAGGTCTTGTTTTCTCTCCAGGATCAGGTGATTCGTTTGCATCTCAAAACCCCAGAGAATTTTATAAGTCTCGGTCTCAAAGATGGGTTCTGGCTGATGCACATACCATTTAGTAGTATGGTCAAATTCCAACCTCTTGTACAACTCACCGTTGATTTTCTTCCCCATAGATTCTTGTCTAGTCTTGAACTCCCTTTGTTTGCTGCCTTTGCTTATTATGAGATTAACTGTTTCATATTTTTCTCCTTACAACTTCCATTTCTGCTGCGTATCATCAATTTCGGTTTTAACATAATTGTTTTTATGGCATTGTTTTGTGCTGCTATGAGACGAATTTCAGTTTCTCTTTTGAGGTTTCCCTTTCTTAGCCATGTTTAGGTCTTCTCGAAAGCAATTTCGCCTGTTTGTCGCTTGAAGTATGCATATAATTTCCTGATTTAATTCTTTTTTCTAATAATTGTTATTTTTCGTGGTTTATAAATGTTTACTGGCATAATCTTTATACTTGCGTAGATCAAGTCATTAAGTCCGATGAAAGCATTAGTTTTGATGGGTGGTAGTATCTCATTTAACTTCTGTTTTAGATTTCATTTTTCTCAACTTTTATTCATAAAGGATGATAATAGATTTCTCTTTTTCTGTATGACTTTTGTTTATTTTATTTTTTCTTCTTGTATCGGTTGTATCTGTTTCCTGCGTTGATCTTGAATTCATGTTTGATCATTATTCTTTTTATACCACTTCGGCTTCTTTCACTGTGCTGTTCATCACTTTTTATTTTCTTAATTTTCAGTAATTTTGATAAACAGATTTGTTTGGTGGGATTGCCAAGTCTTTGGCTCAATATCTTAAGTAGTGTTCTTTTTTTTAAATCTTTTACTCCTACTCTCTAACAAAAATTTTACTCCAGAAGAAATACAACGAAATCTACAGATTTTCTTTCTATTTCACATTTGGTAGTTTCATGCGTCTTCATCGTCTTTTCATCAGTTATATTTATTTTTTCCTTCTGTTACAATAAAGCCTTTAAGAGTCTGGTTGGTATAGTTAAGTCTTTTGTTAGGAGTCGATGCAATATTCATTGCGGATAAGTTAACGTTTTTTTTTTTTCTTTTTTTGTTTTGTTTTGTTTTGTCTTGTTTTTGTTTTTTGCTTTTTCACATATACATCACCGATATCAGCTCTTTAGTACAATTTTACACACTTTCATCAATTTTCATGTCTTTCTATTTTTCACAGTTATTTTGCTGTCCAGTTTAATAAGGATCCTAAACATTGCTTCATCTAAGCTAAAAGCGAAAAGAAAACATTATGATTAGTTATCTGAATTTTTTAAACGAAATTTGTGGATTTTATCGTTTAGGTTTACGGACTATTGTCTTCATCTTTATTGTTATATTCACAACGTTTCGGTAGATATATCTTCCAGCCTTCTTCAGGTGTTTGTCAAACTCAGGAGCCTTCACAGAACTTCGAACCTGGTCCTTTACTTAATCCACGGAGGTCGTTTGTTCTGATTCCGTCAACCATAACCGAGTATAAGTGCTAAGTATTCCAGTATCGCTTGCAGTCATGATTGAACCAGCAATCTCCTGATGACTGTCTCTTTAGAAGTTTAGGGAACTAACGCCTATAACAGTTACACAATGTGTCCAGCAGGACACATTGCGTAATAGTTATAGGCGACTCCTGTTCGACGAAACGTTGTGAATAAAGCTGAAGACCATAATCCTAAAACCCTGAACGATAAAAAATATTATGATATTCAGTAAATTTATATGACTGGCACAAATTTTGATGATTTCAATTTAAGAGAAAGTGGTTCAATCATAAACCTACGCGACGGAACAAATGATCATATCGTTCTTATTGATAATTTTGTTTCATAAAATTTAAATTATTATAATTCTTCACGAAACTGTCCAAGTAGTAGTCCGAGTGACAGCAAATCTCCTCAACTCTCGAGGACCTTTCTGAGCATTTTAGCTGTTCTGAGAAGTGCTGTAGTTTGAGCGGTTTCAATTTTCTCACGGATCTCCAGTTCACCTAGTCTCTTTTCCATGTTTTTTGGTATTTTCTCAAGAATTTGCCCCATTCAAACTAGTCTCCACAGCTGAAATTTTCCTTTTAAAATCATAAGATATTTATATCATCATTATCATGTTATGCTGCCAGCACGGACCTCCCTGACCCTCTCTCGTCACCCGTCTCTATCGTCCATCACTCCTGAGAGGTCTTCCAGGCTACATTCTGTATCGGCACAGAGCTGCTGTATATAAGTTCTAGCTAGTTGTCCAACCTTTGCTCGTCCGTGTGAAACTTATTTATAATCATTAAAATCGTTGAATATAATTGTGTGAGTGAAATTTATTCTTTATCTTTACAAATTATTGAAAAATCTCAAAATCGATCATGTGCAGAATAGAGAAAAGAACACTGTATAAAATGATATATTCTTGAAACTAGTGAGAAATGTGTGAAAGGTTACATAGGAAACTTTTGAGATTTTCCTAAGTTATTCCGATTTTCTAATTTTTAATGTTCACCCACATTTTTTCCATTCCTTGAACCACTATTAAACTACAAGGGAGTTTCTTGCTTTTTACTTGTTTACTTTCACACTTATATATTTTAACAGCTAATCCTTTAATCTAGAGACTTTTCTATGTAAACCTTCAATGTAAACTCTATTATATTAACTTTTCTATGTAAACGGAGCGTCAAAACTCCATTTTCTTCCATGTTAAAAACGTATTCTATGCACGTTCGTACTTCAGTGTCACGAAGGTGAGCTGAAATTTTTTTTTTTATATAATAAAAGTTTCTTCTGTTTTAAGCTTTTGAATAATAGTGAGAGTGAATAGTCCATGTGGAACTTAAGCCAGATAAGCCTTGTCAGGACACTGAGAAAAATGTTGGTCTTTAAGGGCCAATACAGCTGACTTGAAAGGATAAAATCCTTCAAAATATTGCTAATTTTCAACAAAACTGAATCGTAATTATTTATCCTGTCTCCTTGGCCCTCGTGTATGATTGTGACTTCCTCCAACATGATTGAATAAATATCATCTTCATACTCTACGACATTTGATTTTTACGATAAATAAAAGTCAATTTTTCGGTCTATTCTCCATCCAGATATTTTTTCTGTTTTTGAAAATTATTTTTCTTTCTATTTATGAATGCTCAATTGTCATTTCGTATTATTTTATTCATTACAGCTTTAAATGATAAGAATGCCTCATCACAAAAATTTCAGATAAAAATTAAAATCATCTATTACCAGTGCTGATACTCATAATAGATGATTTTAATTCTTATCCCAATAAACTCCAATAACATAAGAATACAAAATTAGTAGTTAAATTAAGAATGTAATAGTTTTATTATTTTTCTTTATGTTTCATGGTCAATTTATAATTAAATACATATTTTCCTGCATTCAGATTACTAGTTAGCTTTGATATCTTATCAATATTGAGAACAGCAGGAGACTCCATGATGTAGTGACTAATGTGATGGACTCTGACATCATAGTAATCGAGTTAGAACTCCAGTCGTGCTATTACGTTATCTTTCGAACTCTTGGGAAAGGAAGGAATGTCCCACTTACCCCAGCAATGGATTAAACAACTACTGCAATGATGGCTTTGGCAATAAACAACCCGCGAAGCTATTAAACAAAGAAACCAAATATGGGAAAAAGATTTCCTCACTAACATTGTGGCAGTGAAATATTACAGGATTAATGACGTAGACATGAGCCTTTCTACATTTGATTAGTGTCTATGTGCCATGCCTTGCATGAAAGTATCATTTCAGGTCCTCTGGCTGAGATCAAAGTGTAGTATCAGAGCACTCTGCCAAGGATTAGTGTATAGCATCTCTGTGTTTTTGAAAAGTACCACCGACAAAAAATAAATTTAATGAAATCTTTTGGAACAGTGTTCAGCCATAGCGTTTTGTGGTGTACCAACTAATATTGCGGTTTTGAGTTCAGTTATTATATTCCCAGGGCAAAAGGATAAAAGGTATTTGACAGCGAAAATACATCTCTTTCCACCAATAAACACAAGCTCAAATTTTAAAATTCTAATTTGTCCAGCAGTTGAAAATGATACCCTGACGCTGGATGAAGATCCAACACCAGAAATAAGATTACAAAAAGGAGAAATACTTATTGAATTTTGTTTCGGGAATGTTAATGACAACACATTCCGTGTTAAATGTTATTGTCACTTAACAATACCTGAAAGAGTTAAAATCATGCATTATGAAATTCCATATCATTATCAGAACAATATGAAATATACAGAGGGAAATTTCTTGACTTCTGTAAGGCAAACGCAATTATATGGTAATTATCAATATAATCGAGCAGTACTCTCGAGTCAATGACGGTACTATTTTTACTGCTATTTAATCAATATTAAGACTATTTATTTGACGTTTCAAAGCAATCTATACAATAAAAATTATTAGATTTAGTGAGCCAAGTCTTTATCACCTCGAAAAAATGACAACTAATTAATTTCTAAAATGACAATTACTTCATTTCTAAAATGTTCGAAACAAAGAAGCCTTAATTAAGACCAAGCTTTACTTGTAATGAATAGAAATGCAAAACAGAAGATAATGCGTCCTCATTTAATCAATAAGGGAAAGATAAATAGTTTTGTTTCAATACATTAAGATATGATATTACTGGATTATAAGTTAATTTTTTTCTTGCATAAGAAATACTGCTCAAAATGTCCTGCTATGCATAGTAACTCAACAACAATTTGCAAGTAAGTTAATATTCATTCTTTGATAAGAAAATGCAAAATGATATATTCTTTCCTGTTGATTTGTTATTATTCATGATCATTTAATAAAAAAAACTTCAATCAAGGTTTTAGAAATATGTATCAAAAGGGAAAATCAGATTCAAACCTTTTGATTCTTCCTTGTTCAAAGTTTTAACATATCTATGTGATTGTCTGATTGTAAATTTTACCTAAGATTTACAACAAATAAATTATATTCATCATCTGTTATTATTATAAACTCATGTACTCGTACTAGAATTTTCATCACGGTTGTTAGAGTCACAATGTTTCAGTCATGTTACCTTTCAGCTTTCTGTCGTAGTCGATAACATTCAGGGAATTTCAAACCGAACTCTTTATTCAATCTCCGGAGTGTAGATTTTTCTCAGTTCGCTGTCCATACTCAGAGGATATCTCATATCAATTAATTCTTCCTGGTTAATTAGTCTTTGTGATTTCACTTAACTGATTCATCAAATGAACTCTATTATAGCTCATTACTTTACAAACAAATTGAAATTACAGCTGCATCATAACTAGATACACTTTAATCAACGCTTTTTTATCCATTAGCCCTACGGAACTGAAAAAAGAGTTCGGTTCGAAATTCCGACCATAACAAAAACCTGAAGAAGGGTAGAGGCTACCATAGCCGAAACATAGTAATTATGACAATTTAGATGAAGACATCGGTCCAAGTAAGATTAAATTTACACTTCAGATTGCTATGCAAAGCGGACAGTACAGTAGAGTAGAATAATAATCCTTCCTCATCTGATCCCAAATTTTTTCATATTCGTCATTCGGAGTATGTCTTTCATATGTCTCCCGAAGAGTATCAAACTTGCTTCTAACAACTACTCTATATTGATTGCTTATATCATTATTGACCAATGAGGACCTATCATTCGTGAAGCTTCAACTAATTGTTTCTTAAATCTGCGTATACTTAGGCGAATCTTTCTTTAATCGGACAATACTCATTCAAAATAGGTGTTTCTTGCTTATAAATATATCATTTAGCTTTGCTTTAAAATTATTTGGATTTATATTTGCCCATAGATTTCCATTCATTTTCTGGAATTTAGTGTTTAGGCATGCGAACTTGTTCTTGAGAGAAAACTCTGCAAGATATTCATATTTCTGTTTGGTGAGTTGTGCCATTAAATGTAGCATACATCATTCTCGGTTGGATTTTCTCTGAACAATTTAGTGATTTTAAGGCAAGAGGACTGAGAAACACTCCCGATAGTAGCATTGACAGTGTTTCATGCAGATGCTGACACAAATGTCCATCCAATACCGGGATAATAGTATTTTAGTTTTAGTTCTCTGGGGTAATATCTATGTTCCTATGCATATAATGCTCGGCTGCAATTACCTCAGGTCACTAGTTTGTTCTGTGTAATGTTCTTACGTTAAAAGACGCTATTTTGACAGTTCTTATTCATCCTTATAATGGCCTACCACAATTTTTAAACCCTTTTACATGCTTATATTTATTCATGAATGCATATACAATAGAGAAACGTGCATGGAATAACTAGTAAGTAAGTCCAAAAATTTATTCTATCAACCGACTGTAAACATAAAAATGTTACATTATATCGAATTATTTTGCATGGTCATCTATAACCAAAGTCATAATAAGTATGACACAACTGCAGGAAATCTCTCAGGATTGTACTCCATATTGAATTTACGAGGTGCATACGATAAGCACCCAGACTTTTTTCGTATGGGCACTTTTATTGATAGTACACTCATGAAACTCAAATCCCCTTCGAAGTAATCTCCCCCAGCTGCAATGCAGTTGTTGTACCGTTCCAACAACTTCTGGAAGGCTCCATGTAGTCCGCGTGTCATGAGCTCGTCACAGCCTCTTCCATCCTCTCCACTCCTCATCAAACGACAGCCCCTCCTGAGTTAGGGAATAAGCAAAAGTCATAGGGAGCAAGGTCTGGACTATAGGGAGGTGGAGACTGTCTTGATGCCCATCTTGGTCAAAATAGTCCTGTGACAAGGATGGAGTTGTGGAACTGGTGATTGTCCTGGTGGAATGCACTAGCCGATTTGAAGAGTGCTGGCTCTTCCGACAGAATATCTTGCTGAACTCCCTTAAAACCTTCAACATACTAGCTTAACCCCTAACCCCTTTGGCTATCAACTATGGTGTATGACTTCCTTACTCCTCCACACTCTCTCATCATCCTCACAGAGCCCTGCCTTCCTTGAATCTCTATGCCACAAAAATTGATGCTCGATTCATGCAAGATGGTCGAAAAAGCAGTCCTGAAGCATTTCCATACGTTTCTGTGGCATTTTTTCCAAGTTTAAAATAGAACTTTATTGCATATCGTTCTTCTAAAGTGTCCTCACGTCCAGATTGCATTTTTGAAATTCCCCAGCTGTGACAATCAGGCTTTAGTAGGGTGTATTCCAATTGCTGCTGTAGCTGTTCATTTAAACCTGAAATCATAAAAATTGGTTAGTCATCTCATAAGATGTATAGCAATAACACACCGAATTTTCGAGACTCTACAACAATTTTAAATGCCCATACGAAAAAAAGTCTGGAAACTTATCGTGTGCCGCTCGGCTATGTTCTTAAATAGGCACTTCACATGGTGTACTGAAATTATTTGTATATAATACCGCACTTTTTGGCAGATTTTTAAGCCTAAAACCGTATTATACACAAGAATTGAATATTGCCTCTTTTCTGGACGCTTGTGTCGTTATATTTATGACAGCATGAGCAAGACTAAGTTATATCTCTGGTCCAAACTAACTAATGTATAACAAACATTGTTTTATACCGCTATAGAGACATAACCATTTTGCTCTTAATTCTGTGTAGATTGTTTGTTTTAAAACATTATTTAACTAGACTATATAAATTCTTATTTTTAGTCAATACAAACCAGATATCTCTCGTCTAAACTAACTACTGTATAACAAACATTTGTTTTATACCGCTACTGAGAAATAAACGCAGATTGTGTGGACTTCTTTTCGCCAAATCTTTGTTACATTTTTTGTGTGAACATGTCGTTTTCCTTTGCTCCAAGTACAGCGATGATTGTGGGTTTCGAAACATTATGTAAGTAAAGTTGGCGGCCGTAGTCGAGGGCGACCCGAAGGCTCCTTTTCAATAGCCACTACACCGAGGTGTTGGAGAGGGCGTTATACCTTTACCTGGATCACTCCACTTTACCCTTGATACGTACCTTATATTGCTGAGTGTTGAGCAAGGAGATATCAAGTACCATTTTAAAGTTTTGGTATAACGTGACCTGGGATTGAACCCAGGTGTCCCTGACCATTGGTGAACACTCTACCTACTTGGGCCAATGACCCAGTTTACAAACATTATGTCATCATTATCATCATCATGTCGTGCTGCTAGCATGGATATCCCTGGCCCTCTCTCGCAACTTCTTCCTATCGTTCATCGCCTCTGGCAGGTCTTCAGGGCTACATCCTGTATCGTCCACATAGCTGCTGAGTGTATATTCGTGCTGGTCGTC